>JADGKA010000057.1:0-47752 GCA_027604605.1 Borealophlyctis nickersoniae | reverse complement strand
CTGGCGGGGCACTTGGAGGAGGTACGCCTGGGGGTACTCCGCCTGGAGGAGGTACACCCGGAGGGACTCCGCCTGGGGGAGGCACGCCTGGAGGGACTCCACCTGGAGGAGGCACGCCTGGAGGGATTCCGCCTGGAGGAGGCACGCCTGGGGGGATTCCGCCTGGAGGTACGCCCGGAGGAGGTCCACCCCCTTCAGGAAAGAGCTATCATGCATGAGCAGTCATTCTACTTGAAGATAGTATTTCTTCCGTTACCTGGCTGACACAGCACACCCGTCACGCCCAACAGAACAAAGATGATGGTAAGAAAGGCTGTCATTCTTCGGGCGTAGTAAGGTTGAGCGTTTGTAGTCTGCGGAGTAAGAATAATTTGGGAAGGTCTTGTAGGGCGCCGTTAAATATGTTGCGGATGCCCAGCAGACTGAAACATGGCAGCGCTGCCGTTGGATACTGTGGTGATATTAGATACTCTTGCGCCGTGTGATTACAACACTTCTGATGGATTCCAAAGTCCAGTATCCATGTCTGAGGCTGACTTCCATTGGAAACGGAGCCAACATTTTAATAAAAAAAAGGCAGGACGTTCTGGACGCAAATACTGTTTTGCCCCTTGGGTACTGAAACTTCAACAGGTTGTGCGCGTGGGTGCTCAAATAAGTAGGGACCTGATGGCCCTGCATTTGATTGCTGTTGTTCGTTTGCGGATCCAAATTGTGCTGGTTGAGTTTCGCTAGTAGCACGCATGAGCGCCGGGGGGGGAGTCGGATACCACACTCCTGGGTTTGGCCAATGACACGCGTCCGCCCATATGCCAGGACCCCCCTACGTGGACCCCTATGGTTACCAGATGCAGCGCACCCCCGATACTATTCATATACCAGTCCAATCCAATTGTATGACGACAATGGTCAGTACAACGCAAAGCAACGTACACTACACTCTGCTTGCCCACAGTACAGTGTATGGTGTAGCGTAGGTAATGGAAACAGTACAACTCGACAGGGGAATTGAACCCCTGCTAGGCCCATGAGTTGCCCCAGTAAACTGAGGAACCTCAAACCCCGTTTGTGGTGGTGGGGATGAGGAGGGTGCGGACACCCTTTGTTGTTGTTGCTGTTGTTGTTGCTGCGCCATACCCTCGAGCAGCAAGTTTCGTCTCCGCGGCCCCTCTGAGCCTGAGCCTTTGTCACTTTCATTCTCGAAGAGGTCTTGCAAGACGTCGACACCCATAAATGGGAGAGAACCAGAGCTCCAGCGGACAGCGGCCCAAAGGGTGCTTCTCTTGACCGTGAGGTCAACAGGGTAGGGGTTTGTTGAACCTGACCACATTTCCGCGTCCCTGGGCCATCCTTGCCCTAGTGCCCCTGACCAATTGGGGAAACTCGAGAGCTCAGGAAAGCTGCCCTGATGGGGATGTTGGTGCGGAGAATGGTGATTTCGGAGGGGGGATTGGTGGTGAATTTATAGGGAATTGGGGGGAGGAAGTCGAGTGTCTCTTTGGTCTTTTTTATTCTTTTCCTGCTTGCGACCCTGCAATCTCGTGCTTTCGCCCTTTGGTGCTTGGCGCGTTGGGCGTTCAGGCCGCGTAAATTGGTTTACTTTGCTTACGTAGGCTATTGGGCCTTTCGCAGCCCTGCTTATGTAACACCACTTGCGGGCATCAATTTATGGGCCTCCTGGACCTTGTGGCCTTCAGGTCCCGCAAATTCCTCAGAAGTGATCAATTTGCACGGGTTGGTGCTTGTCAACCCGCGAGAGAAACATTGCAACCCCGCTGGAGGCATTCAACGTGTATTACGTGCTTATCAGTGTTGACCGGTTGTTACAAGCACGCGAACTTCATTCCAGCTTCTCGTTGCCACTTCGCCCCTCACGAAAGGTTCACTCGTCTCCTTCACATCCTTTTCGGAGCAATGTCTTCAGGCGGGCTAACTCAACGCCGCCGCAATGTGGGATCTGATAACGTTGACGAATACGACTCAGCGGCCGCGAGTGCCGCGGGAGGGTATCGGGCGTCGGGATTGGTACAAGGCGATAGCCGCAAGGACGACGCTGAGGTGGACGACGATGCCAGGGACGAGGGATATTCAGATGACGATGCAGGCGGGAAGGGGGGAAAAGGACCGAGGTTGACGTTGCTGGAGGAGGTGCTGTTGTTGGGTTTGAAGGACGCTCAGGTGAGCAGCACCTCGAGTTTACCAACTTATCCGCAAATCAACGTCTCATAAGCCTTTTTTCCATTAGGGATATTTATCATTTTGGAATGACAACATCTCATACGTAAGATCATAGAGCGCTGTGCGTTTGTTCCTCCGCTTGCAAGCTCATCGCACGAATGGTATTAGGTTTTACGAGGTTGCATCCTGATTGAACTTTCTTTGCGCGGGCGGATAACGACTGTGAAAGAGGTCCGAAAGCGACCATTTGCGGAGCGACTGTTGGAGGTGGTCGACGAGCGGGCAACGGGTGAAGTCCTGCTCGACGAGGCATTGAAATTGATCAAATTGGAGAAACAAAGCGTGGGAAATTGGATCGATTTAATGAGCGGTAAGACGCCCATTCTTGCCCCACATGCCGCAGCGTGAGCTGAGGTGCGGAGAAACCGAAATCTTATGGTCGGGGCCTGCTTGCATCCAAAGGTGAAACTTGGAACTTGATGAAAATCGGCTACCAGCTGAAACAAGTCCGGGAACGCATTGCCAAAGGCTTGGTTGACAAAGGCGTTCTCCGAACCGAAAAGCGCAACTTTGTTCTCTTTGACATGGCGACGCACCCGGTGGCCGACCCTTCTGTGAAAGAAAGTATTATTCAGCGGGCTATCGATTGCCTACTCGGTCGCGGCGCACCAGCAGATAAGCGAACTATTGCGATGGTGTGCGCCGCGTACGCCGCAAATGTGTTGGAGAATGCATTGAATGGGTTGAGCCACGTACAAAGGGAGGCTGCGTTCCAGAAGGTGGACGAACTGCTGCAGGAGCACGCGGCGTTAACAGATAAGGCCAAAGCGGCGGGAACCACCGAGATTATGGCGGGGTAAGTGTGCTGGGACAGGAAGTACTGCATAAAAGGGCAGCGGGATCTTATTGTCTCCTTACATTTTCGCAGCGTTCTACAGGTTTATACCAAAATGGACAGCATCTTGTAATGAAAATTGATGCGGTATTTGGGAATGGGCTTCTGTCCTGATTATCTTTGCCTTGTCGATGTACTCGAAAGATGTCGAGGCAAACGTCATTTTGTAAAAATTGTGTTTGATTCATGAGCGATAGAGTTTGTTGTCTTGGCCCGGTTGGTTGTGAACCTGATTGCATGTGTGCCACATTAGGCGGGGTAAATCTTGTCAGACACACCACCGTGCCGTTCACCACCTTGCCGTTCACCACCATGCCCATGAAATCGTAACTAAAAAGGGTATATCGACATAATTCTCCCAAGAATCACCCGACCTTAACTTTTTCCTCACTCCCGTGCGGTTGTGTCCGCCAGACCAATGCACTCAGTACCATTGAAACCCCAATCCCAATCACCCCAAATGTACCCCAACCCACCCAAGCGCCGTCTTCCAACCTTCCAACTGGTATCTCAACCTTTACTGAACCGCTCTCTCCATCCGTAATCAACAACGGAACAAAAGCCCCCTTCCGTGTCTCAAGAGATGTCACAACATCGCGATTCAGGATTGGCCAGTGGGGATCCACTACAGCTTTTGCAGCTTCTGGCAGCAACAAAGCTGCTAGAGCAGGGTGCGCAGATAGAATGGTGGCACCAGGGTAGCCTGTTGTAGATATAGCATATGGAGGGCAATGAATCACGTCCGCTGAATATTCATAAAACGTATGATCTTTGGAGGTATTGCTTACCGTCGGGAATGTATTGATACAACCAAGGACCATGTATGGGTACCGAGGTATGCGTGCTGTCGGAGCGTGGTGATTGGTACCGCATATGAAATGGTAAGACAAGTTGGAACGATCCCTCCAGTCTAGTCAAAGAAAGTTGTGAATGGGCCCGTCTAGAAGATGGCACGATGTGTCCCAGCTTGCCTGGACATTTCGTCTACGACACCGCCGTCTAGGCTGAACACGATCAAGTTCGCAACAGCTGCATCAACGCTGGCCGGCACCTCCAGATCGGCATCACCAATACATCTGACCGTTACGCCGCGACCAAAATCAATTCGGCCCATCTCGTAACGATCCCCAAAGGCGTCGCGAGAGAGGAAGAAGACACCGAGCACCGAAGCGACCGGTGTGTTAGGATCGGAATGTCCACTTACATTCACAATAAGCTTTTGATGGAATCCCATGCCGGGGGATAAGGATGAGGAAGCGGTGAACTGCGGCCGCGGATGGATTGGTGATGGTAGGGTCAACTGCCATGTGGATGTTCCCAGATCGCGGTTCCCTGAAAGATGACGGTCGATCACCAATGCGGTGGCGGGAGTAGCACTGTCTGGAGATTCTATGATTGTAAATTTCGCTTCCCCATTGCTGCTGTTGGAAGTTGGACGGCAAACAATCGCGGTTTCGCCAAGAACACGATCCTCCGAGAATGACAGTTCAATTCGAGAGTCACTCATCCTTGTCATCGTCAGTCTCAGGGAAATAAGGTTTGACCATTCATTGCGGGATGATGTGCAGCCCAATTGTTCGACTCGGCCACTCAAAAACCGCCCCCAAAGTGTTTGGTTGTCATGTGAGGACTTCAAAAAGGCAGATGGGAAAAGATCAACAGAGTCATTTACTGCTCCTCGAAATGAATAGAAATAACTCTCGTCGCCTTTGGACGAGTGACCGATATCAACAAAGTCCTGCCATGTGACCAACAGGTTGAAAATGAACGAGTCTTTGCAATACGAGCTTTTCCAGACGTACCACGCTGCTGCAGCCTGAAATGGTATTATCCAAAAATCGACAAACATCATCCAACAAGTCATTGCGTCCGCTGATACGTGGAGCGCATTTCAGGCGTTGTTTCTGAAGCTATTCAGACACAGCGTCGCGATACCTTTTCGAATGGGATTTGCGCGCGGCGACCGATATATGGATTCCATTTTGTGCTGGCGTAACCACAGGATGCAAAAATCCTGAATAGGGATCCATCGTCATGTATTTTTTCACTTCATCACGGACGTATGGCGGATAGTACGTCCAAGAGACTTGCGCAAGTCCTTTGGGCCAGGAGGTTTCTCCATTCCCGGGAGCAATTTGCTGTTCGGTGCCAAAGTACATTAAAGCAAACCTTCGGGCGGTGGGTTTGTTCTCTGAATGTACCTCTAGGACGCGCTGAAAGGGCACTGAGATGCCATATCGCACAAAAAGTACCGAGCCGAACACTGAGAAATTGAATTTGGGGCCATAGTCCAACGTGCCGAGATCAGAATCAGGGGCCCATGCAAGGACCTGTTCTTGGCTTCCGAATCCAAGTGTGGCGGAAGTGACCAATAGCAAAGCGGTCCCTATTGCATTCGCATTCGTCCACGTTAGCCGCATCGACTCCGAAGAAAGACGGGTGAGCAAGCTTTCGGAATTGTGGATTTGGAGGAGAGAAAGCCACTGAAGCCAGCGACGCGACGAGCGGGAGGCGTCCGCCTCGTGCGTTCCGACAGCGCGAACTCCGCTTCAATCGGCTGATGGATTCTGATAATTATGAACAAAAAAACAACATTTCGAGTACCGCAAGTTGTTCTTTTATGATGTATCTATGGCGTGGGCACGCCAAAGAAGATTCTATCTCCGCAACCCAACCCACGCAGCCGCCAACGCTCAAAGTCCGACAACTACTATCGCAACCGCAAAAGGCGATTTCCAACGACAACCAACCTCACTCTAATTCCCACCCGCATCCGAACCCACCGCGATTCCACCCAAAACCCTGTTCACAACATCTTCTATCGTTTCGTCCTTCCCCACCGTGCCGATCGCCTCGAAAATTTTGACCACATCGCCCAAAAAGGTCTCTCCAACCGTCTCTTCAACCCTATGACTTAAAGAATAATCCAAAGCGTCGACACTGCTAACAAACAGGACCATTGCGTTTCCCACACCCGACACACTGTTGTACAAATGCACGCCTTGAATGTCCACTTTCCCCCCGCCGAGGGGGGTCGGAAAGGTGTGGGTAGTCGGAAAAGGGTACCGCCCAATGTTGGAGAAGTTTATGTCGCTGTTTACAGATTTCTTCAATGGGCTGCATGTCCTGGCTAAGGACTTTGCATCTCCCATGTACGTGTGAATGAAGCGGTGGAAGAGTGCGGCTACTGTAGACTTCATGGCCGTTTCGGTCATTTTCTTGCCGCGTCTGGCGTGGGCCCAAAAGGGTTCAGAGAGACGGGTGCCGGATGCGTAATCGTCGATGGATGCGATGCCGATATACAATCCCACATGGTCCTTCGGGAGGGGCGAAGCGAGGCGACTACGCATGTTGTAATCAAAATCAAAGTGGAAGGCGACTTCCTTGGCGTTCTTTCGAAGAGCGCGCGGATAACGGGCAAAGACTGCAACCAGCGAGGCCAGGAGGGCACCGTGGAGGGTGACAGATTCCTCTTTGCAGCGCTTGAGGGCCGCAACCAGGTTGTCGGGCTTGCCGGATGCGAACAGGGCTCGAGATTTGGTCGGCTGGACAGGATTAGAAACATTGGGGAGCGACGGGGACAGTGCAAGCACTGATTGGAAATTTCGAAATTGGTATGCCGCGATGAAACTGAAAAGGTACAGGAGAGGGTTTGTTCTATCCCCCACGGATTTTCCGTAAATAAGATCTACGACAGAAGGGAGGACTTGCAGGGACTCGGCTTGGACGGGGTTCTCCAAAGTCGCGAACGTCAGAAAGTCATGAATAACACGGTAGCCAGAGAAACCGTCCGCAGCCCAATGGTCGCTGAACAGTATTATGCGTGCCGTATCGGATGGCTCAGAGGGGCTCGCGCGAAGGATGTGAAGAGAAAACGGAAAACCCCTTGTTCGATCGTCTGGGATATCGTTGCAGTTGCTTTCGACCAAAGACTGCCACTGGCTGGGAGACTCTGCCGTCGTCACGGTGAGAAGTGCGTCCACTTGGTCGTCGGGAACGGAAGAAGCAATGACGGCCGTTCGAGAGTGGACAGCCACTTTGGCTCTCATCTTTGGGTGGCGCGCAACGACGAGTCGTAGGGCTTTTGGTGCTTCCGCGATGAGCGTGTCCATGTCCCCGTGAACTCGGGCGATGTGCGCGATTTTTGCACCGAGCTTGGGAATGCTGAAAAGTCTTTCCATTCCTTTCAAGGGAATGGTTTGCGAAGGACTGGTGGAACTGGTATGGGACATGGCTGCAGAACGTTGACAGCAAAGAATGGGACGAGAGATTGGAGGAGAGGGGAGGGAAGGTGTTCTGCGCGTAAAAAGACGAGAGACGCGTGTTCGACATGTTCGGGTGTCGGAGCCGCGTGGACCCCAGTGGACCCTGGCTGAGCCAACAGACTCCATGGTAACCTGAATTTGCTCCAAGCAAACCCACCAAGATCGCGCTTGTGGAAACAAACCAGGATCAGATCTTCCTTTAGCCCGCTGTTTCCGCGTCGAAACAAACCACTGACTAAAGCGATAATGGTAAAGTGTTGTCTCCAACACTGTCCTGCCTGGGGAAGTTTCACTAACAAACCGCGCCTGTGATAGTCCGGCTTGGGACCCGTCCAAATTTTCGGTGAAAATGCTTCTGAGGAACGCGCAGAAGCTGCCCGTCTGGTGAGAAATATCCTTTCCGGCATCTTGGAACTCAAAGGAGTTAGGCGCTTGTTCTAACTCTGTTGGGCAGGCGTCGTTTGTGGGTGCCATTGCCGTTGGAGATCTGGTGAAAAGCACATACGGGCCGAAAGGAATGGTGAGACAGACGGAGTGCCTGGCCGGTGTATCTCCCCACGCAGACTCATAGAGATGATATGCAGGACAAGATTCTGCAATCGATGGGGAGCAACGACATCACTGTCACAAACGACGGGGCTACCATTTTGAAATCCATTGCACTGGACAATGCGGCCGCGAAAGTTCTAGTCAACATTTCGAAGGTTCAGGATGACGAGGTTGGCGATGGGACTACTTCCGTCTGTATCCTGGCTGCGGAATTGCTGCGGGAGGGAGAGAAGCTTGTAAACCAAAAGATCCACCCGCAAACAATCATTGAGGGGTATCGTATTGCATCTGCTGCGGCTTTCAAAGCTTTGGAGGGAGCGGCGGTCGATAACAGGTCAGCAAGGCTTCCAATCTGAGTGGATGCATGTCGATTCAAATGCTGATTTTGTTCTTCGAACGTTTTCAGCAAAGATATCGAGGTCTTCCGCAAGGATCTCATCAACATTGCAAAGACTACTCTCAGCTCCAAAGTCTTGTCGCAGGACAAGGAGTACTTCGCGAAGTTAGCGGTAGATGCAGTCCTCCGACTGAAGGTATTTATACAAGTGGAGCTGGCGCTGGTCTATGGGTTGTTATGAACCGTCGTTGCTACTAGGGCAGCACAAACTTGGACAATATTCAAGTTATCAAGAAACCTGGAGGCAAACTGACTGACTCTTATCTCGCTGAAGGTTAGTAATGAATTGAGACCACCTCTCATTTTTTGCAGTTATTTATTCGTGTCTTTCAGGCTTCATCTTGGACAAGAAGATTGGTGTGAACCAACCGAAGCGCATTGAGAACGCGAAGATTTTGGTAGCCAACACCCGTAAGTCAAGCTATGGACATTGCTTTTGCCGTCTGCGGTACTTATTTCTGAGTTGGAACAGCAATGGACACCGACAAGATCAAAATTTTTGGTGCTCGCGTGCGGGTGGACGCTACGGGAAAGCTGGCTGAACTTGAGCGTGCCGAGAAGGTACATCTGACTTTTGGTGGTTCGCTGGATAAGTCCTTGCTAATATCTGTGCACAGGACAAGATGAAAGAGAAAGTTGAAAAGATCAAAGCGCACGGTATCAACTGCTTCGTCAACCGGCAGCTCATTTACAACTGGCCCGAGCAGTTGTTTGCTGATGCTGGGATCATGGCAATCGAGCACGCAGATTTTGACGGAATTGAACGGCTGGCTTTGGTGACAGGTGCGTGCAATCACAATTCCGAGAAAAGCCCATCATTCTAACGCTGGAACGTCTTTAGGCGGAGAAATTACATCAACCTTTGATCACCCCGAGCTGGTTAAACTGGGGCAGTGCGACTTGATTGAGGAGATCATCATCGGCGAGGATCGATTGATCAAATTCTCGGGAGTTGCGGCTGGAGAAGCGTGCACGATCGTTTTGCGTGGTGCAACCAATCAATTGTTGGACGAGGCCGAGCGCTCTCTCCATGATGCACTTTGCGTCTTGTCGCAGACGGTGCAAGAACCCCGCACCGTTCTCGGCGGTGGTTGTGCGGAGATGCTTATGGCTAAAGCTGTTGATGAGGTTGCTGTCACCACGTCCGGCAAAAGGGCGATCGCGATTGAATCGTTTGCTCGAGCACTGCGTCAGGTTGGAAAAGGCCAATTATCTCATTTTTTCAGTCAGTCGGATGCTGACGCATCCACTCTCAGCTACCAACGATTCTAGCGGATAACGCTGGATACGACAGTTCCGAGCTTGTCTCCCAGCTGAGGGCGGCGCACTACGAAGGAAAATCTAAGCATGGCTTGGGTGAGTAGCGCAATGAGCGTAGTGTTTACATCTGATGGTTTGCCGCTCACTTAATCAATGTGTCTTAGACATGGTCAACGGAAAGGTTGCGGACGTGAGCGTGCTGGGCATCACCGAGTCATTCAAACTTAAGCGACAGGTTCTCCTCTCGGCGTCGGAGGCTGCGGAGCTCATTCTTCGGGTTGATGACATCATTCGATGCGCGCCAAGGTACTTACATCCCATTGATGGACGTCAGTTTTTGCCTTGGAGATTTTGAGATATCTAATGACATTCTTCAGGCAACGTAATCGGGAGTGAGACTTAAGGTCGTGGCAGGCTGAATAGATACCGTGGATAGTAATCTTTTGTACATATCAATCAATAGCAGGGTTTGTTCAGAGGATGTCTGAAAGTTCAATGACTTGTAGCAAAGGACTTCGCTGAAGAACAATAAGTTAACATACGTTTGACGCGACGTGCGAAAGATGCGAAGTGGGGAGGCTTGGGGCTTCTCCGGGCTTGCGAGGCTCGTCAGACACTGATTGGTGAGGACGAACGGACACGTGACCAAAACATGTGGGGCTTGTATGGAGGAGAAAACAGTTTGGTTCGCAACACGTTCGCTTGAGGTTCGCAAGTCTTGTTGGCCAAACAACGCACAGATGTCCATACATGCTCGCTCATTTTCGCCCCTTTGGCGAACAGCCACGCTTATCTCTGCGCGACAATGTATGCGCTCTGCGTGCAGCTGTGTGTGTGTTTGTACCGTCCACAGTGATTGTGCCTAACCTTCGGATTTTAGTTCCAAGGCAGATCGTTCAACAGCCAGTCTCTTGCCTTCTGCGAAGGACCCTTGCAACTGAACCCACCAAAGGACCCAAATCTACCTCCAAAGTCGATGCTTCGAAGGCAGAAACACCATCTTCCAAGTCTAAGCCCAAAAATGATGTGTCGAAAGTAGAAACTTCCTCCTCCTCCCCCTCGTCCTCAGCGTCGGATCTTCCACCAGACAACTCCTCTTCACCTCCCAACCCTTCACCGACCGACGCGGAAGACGCCGTGGACATCGACACCCTCACACCACCGCCCTCCGACTCCAAATCCAGCAACCCCAACAGACCCAGAAAAGCGCGTAGTACCCCACGGCCTCAGAAACCAACGCTGATTAAGCGGGTCCTTCACGTCCGCCGTGTCTCTCGTGTTACTAAGGGTGGCAAAGTGCGGACTATCTCCGCTCTCGTGGTTGTTGGAAATGGCAACGGGTCAGCCGGGTATGGCGAGGGGAGAGCAGCGGATTATGCCTACGCTGTTCAGAAAGCGACGAAAATTGCTGAAAGGAACATGTCGTTCTTTCATCGGTTTGATAATCGGACCATTTTCAAGAATATTGATTACGACTATCACGGGGTTAAGCTGGAGCTCAAGGCTGCTACGCCAGGTAACGAAAATTGGTGTTTATCAGTGTTTCACCGTACAGTGCTAATCCCTGTTCTTGTCTATAGGTTTCGGGTTGGTTGTCAATCCCAAAATTTACGAAGTCTGTCGCTGCATTGGCATTTCAGATTTGGGAGGTCGGCTTCGGGGATCAAGAAATCCCTTGAACGTTGTCAAGGGTACTTTCGAGGCTTTGAAGCAGCAAAAGAGGCCAGAAGAGATTGCTGCGGCAAGGGGAAAGAAGGTCATGGATGTTGAATTGACGTATTATGGGCTAGATGGCAGACGCAGGAGGGGGGTATGACGGGACGGCAATATCAAGAGTGATCAATATACGGCTCTTCGCAAACCCATTGGACACCGGTAGAGTTGAAACGTCGAAACGTGAAAAGGTTGGGACGTCATCATAACCATTCAGGAGTTACTGGGGGATGCACCCGCATTCTGTTATGGCGAATCCGGAGCCCGGTTCCGAAGACATAAATGGTCTTCCGGAAATCGGATTCGGCAAAGAATTGTATCATTCATGGACAAGCCCTTGTGGTCCTTGCTGCTTTCATCCGGTTACACCTGATTTCATATCACAAAACTGTGAAGACGATGCCCGAATTGTCGAAGTCATCGCCATCCCATCGGCGGCCTGCACGAAGGAATCTGCATTTGAAATTTTCAGGCTGGTAAATTTGTTGAGCGGCCGTAATGGCCAAAGACGACGAACACGGTGAACAAAGTTGGTCTGAACTCAGTAAAATGTTATTGATCACTTCACCAGTGGTCTTACACCGCTCCCAGTGTCCCCCTCCCCATGCTTTTCTCTCATCTTACGCATCTCATTCAGATATGCATTTGCAGTTGAATCCAAGTCATCCCTCCCGTCTTCCTCAAGTTTGCTCTTTTTGCTCGCCTCTTCCTCTCCAACGGCCTTCTTTCGTTTACCTCTTCTCTTCTGTACACGGAACACAGCGAACGCCCAAGGCAAAAGGTTTTGTGTCAGTAACGTGGAAAAGGAGCGAAATCATCCGCAGGATATCATTGCACTTACAAATGCTGCTTCCCATTGTTTCTTTCTGTATGCACAAACATGGTTAGACGAGCATTATTAGCAAACAGCAAGGCAGTATGGGAATGTGAACTATGTCCTTTCCACGAGTGCTTCTTTAGTTAACCAAGCGACCATCACTTACTTTTCGACGGCTTCTTCCTTTTTGCGTTTCTCTTCCTGCTCTGCCTGCATTAACTTGAACTTCGTCATGAAGCTGCCGTCATTGCTAAAGGAATGGCGCGTCTACAGAGATTAGGGATTTTCCCGGGAAAAAACATTGTGCGATTCTTGAAGGACTTGCAGTTTTGCGAGAGGCACCCTTTTTCGTTTCCATTCATTTTGTTGCCTTGGCCATACCTGAAGATATTGGGTGGGGAAGCGATGACAGCCGGAGGGAGCGGTGCCGTCCCCTGAGCATCCTTTGGCGTGGCCGGCGCGGCCTGGTCCTTTGCTTCTACCGGTTTGTCAGGCTCAGGCTGTTCAGTGTCCTTTGGCGAGGATTCAGGTTTCTTGTCGGTTGCCATTTGGAGATGAACTTAAAGTGGGGTGGAAACGCTGTGGCTGACCGTTGCGATTTTGGCAAGGCGTGCGCGTTCGCTCCAGCCCCTCCGTCCAGTTGCTCGCAACCACGACAGTCAACAGAGATCACTTTTGCCTACCGAGTGCTTTCCAGGACCCACGGCCGCAGACTGTCTCTATCCTCGTTCCCGCACCACCAGAGAAGCCCTGAAATGCCCTTCTTGCTCATCAACCACCTATTACCATACGAAATATGAGCTTAGAAGAAGTAGGAGGAAGAGAGTTGCACACCCTCCACCGAGACCTCTCTCGTCTAGTGGGCGATGACCACGGTGCTGGGAAGGACGGCGATACGATGGGAGGGACGGAATCCAGGGAGTTCCACTTTGATTCGCTGGAAGATTTGGAGGGGGACGAGAATGCGCTGTTACAAAGACGAGAAGACGACGACGGCATATCCGACACCTTCTCAGACGGTTCCATAAGCTTCGACTTTGGAAACATACATGCATTCCCACTTGCCTCCACCCTCTCAAAGTCCGACACGAATTTGCCGGAGAATGTGTCCCTGTGGTCTGGACTGGCCCTAATCATCGGCATGAGCATAGGGAGCGGGATTTTTGCAAGTCCCGGCCCGGTGTTTGCGCATGCGGGATCGGTTGGGGCGGCGCTGGGGGTGTGGATTATGGCGGGGTTATTATCGCTTTCTGGGGCTGTATCGTATGCTGAGCTGGGAGCGATGATCCCCGAGTCCGGAGGAGAACATCCCTATCTGATGAAAGCTTATGGGTCGCTTCCAGCCTTCCTTTTTTCTTGGACGGGAACGACCGTAACGCGACCTGGGTCCGTTGCCATCATCACCGTGATCTTCGCGGAATATGTCTGCAGGTTGATATACTTCCAACACCCCGTTGGCGCATCTCCTGCCTGGCTGGTAAAGCTCATTGCGACTATTTGCATCGTGGGATTGACGGCAGTGAATTGTCTGTCAACGAGGCTGGGCACGGCGGTGCAAGATTTATTTACGATATTGAAGCTTGCGTCCCTCCTTGTTATCGGAGCGTTCGGTCTCAAGGTGATCCTAAGCGGACAATCAAGATCGCATAACTATGATCATTCACTGTTTGCTGGCTCCTCGAGGAATGCGGGAGATTACACTCTGGCGCTCTATTCTGCCCTTTGGGCTTACGATGGATGGTGGGTCGCCCATCTCATCTGTTGCTGTCCTCCGCTCACAAAATTGTGACTGATTTGGAAGTTTTCTGCAGGAATACCCTCAATTTGGTGACGGGGGAGCTCAAAAACTCGGCAAAAAACCTCCCTCGCGCCATCGTGGCAGGGCCGTCGATAGTCATTCTATCTTACGTTTTGGCTAATGTGGCCTACTACGCTGTCCTTCCAGCAGCGGTAGTTGGAAAATCGACGACGATAGCGATGGTACCGTCCTGTACGCTTTCCTGAGCTGCCTATCTTTTGGCTTGCCTTCACACAATGTTTTAAATCCATCCGGATCTCTGTCTTTTTTCACTTCAGGATTTTGGTCGAGAAATGTTTGGATCGGTGGGAAGCATCATCATACCGCTTGTAGTCATTGGGGCAACATTCGGTGCAGCGAATGCATCAATCTTTGGGGGGGCGCGAGTCATGTGGGTTTCTGCACGCCATGGCCACATACCCACTCTCCTTAGCAAAATACACCCGACTCGTCGAACGCCCGTCAACGCGTTGATTTTCCAAGCAATCTGCTCGATTTTTTTCGTCATGGTTGGATCCTTCACTTCTCTTGTCAATTTCTATTCCTTCATCGCCTGGACATTTTATTTATTGGCGGTGTTGGCATTGTTGATACTGAGATGGAGGGAGCCACATCTGGAACGCCCATATCGAGTTTGGCTGGGCATGCCGATCCTGTTCTGTGCTGTCACGGTATTCTTGATCACGTTCAGTGCGAAGGAGGCTCCGAAGGCCGCTTTGGGAGCGGCAATGTTCATGCTGTCGGGAGTGCCGCTATGGGTGCTGGTAGTCATGAAGGGGGTGACTTGGGAGGGTAAGTGTCGTTTCTATGTTATTGCTTCTGTTTGCACATCATATGCTGATCTTCAATTCCAATGTTAGCAATCGGAGAGTATTTAAAAACCGGCGGTCTGATCATGTTGGGAATATGTATTACAATTTGTCCAAGTATGGGAGATCGACCGCGGGTCGATTGGGCACGATGGACAGGATGGGAGAGGGTGACGGGTTGGTGGAGATCACGCTCATATCACAAGCAGCGATCCCAGGAATCCGATAGTGACTTGGCCATGGACGAGACAGGCGTGGGATTTGCTCCCTGAGTTAAAATTTTATGGCATTTTATCCAAATGCAAATGTTCAGCTGCTTGTCGGTGGGCGTATCTTGGATTTGGAGATATCCGTTTGTGGAGCGGTGGTTGATGAGGCGTTCATCTTAATCCCGATGCCACGTTATTGATAGGCAGGGCAATGTGGAAGTTGAGGTGAAGACGAAGGAGACATTGCCCATGGTGATGTTGGAGGAAAAGTAGAGGTCGCGACGGGGAAGTGAACGGCGTCCTCTCACCATATATTGCGCCATCTACAAGACGTAGCTGTGGTGCTGACCTTACAAAATAATCGGAGATCGTCGCAGGGTGCGATACTTCTTTCCCACAGTCAACACGAGACCACGCACATAAAAGTCTCCAAAGATTCACGTGATTCTTGTTCAATTTCTCTTTACCAGAAATGCCTTTTTCTATTTACAGACGCACAATAACGAACAGTTTGTATCTTACTGTGCTCACATTTGAGGAGCAGGCTGGCTCGGGGTACCCTCCAAAGCGCCATTTTGCTCACTAGCAACAGAGCCACTGGTGCCTGCCACTGACTCATACGCGATATGGGAAGTAGGCGTGACATCCATCATATCAACAGCATCGCCAAAATTGGTTGCAGGTGTCGGTGATTTGCTTCTAACAGGAGCAAGACTCGAAGCCCTTGATGTCCCATCAATGCCCGATAATGCAGGAGAGTCTGGACCTCTTGAGGATGCATTGGAGGTCGCAAATCGCATGAGGGGCTCGTTCAAGCGTGCGCGCCTCGCGGGGCCTTCTGATGTCGCACCCATCACTACCGAATCGCTGCGAGGCGTTCCCTCTTTACTACTGCGCCCGTTCCGAGATGAGCTTTGCCGGTAACTGTGCTGGTTTCTCCGGTTGTCTCCTTCGTCTTCAGAGTCCGACAACTCGCCTTCTGGTACTCGTCGTTTGTCTGACATTCGTTCTGTACGACAGCATCCCAGCGTAATCATCAACACTCTACCCAAATGACGAGACCACGGAAGGTCCAAACTCACGAGTAATACGCCTGTCTTTCATATTATCCTCGTCATCCTCTTCATCCGAAGAATACAAGTCCTGAGGTACCTCTGCAACGAAATTGACTCGATCACCACCACCACGAGTTCCAACGACTTCCCATTCGAGATCTCACCATGCATTTGAACACTTGGGGCATGCGCAAGATTTCGAAGATTGTCGATGATTTTTGCTCTGGGCAGAACAAAAAGGTGAAACTGGTGTCTTAGCATGAAAAAACCCAAACGCTGCCATACCGTATTGTATCCAAATAATGAGTAGTATTTTGATTTTCCATATTGTTATTTGGGACATCTAATCGATAATCTGGGCCATAATATTGAAAGTAATCATTGAACGGGATTTCTAGGGAAGATTGAAAAACATTCAGCTTTCGGGGAAACCAAAAACAAATAGGAGATGAAAAAAACAGATACCTTCCGGCAACGTCTCCCCAACTGCTACCCCCGTTTCAAATGCCCAAGCGCGCGCGACGTTACGAATCGTGTATCCACCGCCACCCAACAATAATAGAGGAACATCAAACGTTTTCATATACTCTACTGCCATCGCATGTCCTAATGATGATTTGGTTCCCACGTTAGAGTCATAAATTATTGTTCTGTTCGCGGCAGAATTGCACCAATCAGGCCTACCGCGCATGGACAGATTGAAACACCCAAGACGATCGCCCGCCAAAGAATCCGCACCACATTGCAACACGACTGCGCCGGGACGGTACCATTCCATGACGTGTTTCATGACCTTTCCAAATATGGGCATCCAGATGAACAATCATTTCGGAGTACGTTTGCGATGCCGAAAAGAGGCACTTACTGGCTGGAATACGCTCTTATACGACTCGTCATCGATACCGTCTTTCAGCGGGAAATTTACAGCGTAATGTTTTCCTTTTCCAAAGCCGATATCCTGCAGGATTGGTGTTTAGAACTCACCGAAGCAGAATGGGCACCAATCAGAAGCAACGCTTACATGTAAATCGCCAGTACCCGGGAAATACTCTCCATGCTTATGAAAAGAGACAGTCATGACGCGGTCGGTAGTATAAAAAGCCTCTTCAACACCATCGCCGTGGTGGATATCAATGTCGACGTACAGGACTCGCTGGTGATATCTGTGGTTTTCCATTTTTAAAGCCCGTTCCAGATTGCTCGCCTACTCTCGTACCTCAACAGTTCCAAAATGCCCAGGACAATATCATTCACATAACAGAAACCTGAGGCTTCACTCTTTTTGGCGTGATGAAGGCCCCCACCCCAGTTGATTGCAATCTCGGCATCTCCTCTGTTGAGTTTATGTGCAGCAGCTATGAAATAGTTGTCACGGTAAATAATTGAGAGGGTGATGAGCTGTAGAAACCGTCTCCGCTTACACAATGAACCACCGGCAGATAGCGAGCAGAATTCGTAGAGGCCGTCGAAGACCGGGCAATCTTCGCCAACATTGACTTGAGTAGTGCAAAGTCAGTAGAAGGGTCATAACGAAGGGAGATAAATGCAAGAACTCACATTTTCCTTGATACTTGCTCACTTCATCCAAGTTATCGGGCGTGACGCGGTGAAGGAAGTCAATGTAGTCATCTGAATGGAACTTTGTGAGTTCTTTCAGCGAAGCGGGAGTCGGCCTCTGTTGAGCCGAATCGAGGTTTAGTCGCCATCACGCGCACAAGCGCTGAAGGGAACACCAAGTCGCACATTGATTTCCATCTTTTTGTACAGTCCATAATTCACAACCAAGTTGTGAGCCATGCGTATGCGGTGCGGCTGGTAAGGGAAACATGAACTGTTAGTGCACGCAATCACAATTACAAAGGTGAGGTGTAAGCAACATAAACACAATACCTTCATCGGATGTTGAGGTCCGTAATGAAAGTTTCCAATGTCGGCTGCGGATGGTTTGAAACATGATGGTCGCATCAACGTAAGCAAAGCGTGGTTCCACACCGAGTACTATAACTTACGGTGATAGTAGTATGAAACCCGCTTTTTGCTGGTCGCCACAGGAGGCGATCCGTCGTTGGTCGTGGCCATTATCGAATGAAGTAAAGCACTTGAACTGGTCGAAGTCTGAGAACAACAAAAACGATAACCAATGCCGGAATATACTCGTGAGAGGCCTGTTCGTGCAACAGTGCTTGCCGTCTCTTTCCGTTCTCTACAAGTTTTGTGACACAAACATCTGAGACTCATTCTGCATTGCTTATCATACCAGGTGAGAACCGGCTCGTTTCTACGCGGACACGTGAGAATGCGACTTCGGGAGACCACTGGTGGGATTTATTCCAAAGTATTTTGCACAAAAGTCACTATCGGTCTCAGGCGTCCTCGCCTTGCCCAGCAAGCAAATGGAACAGATGGAACTGCGTGGCGAAGGAAGGAAGTGATCTCTCTCTTTTGAGTCTGACGCGAAAGACGGACGCGAAGCGCCCAAACGATTTTGTGCGTGAACTTGTGCTCAGCAAAAATCGCTTGGTGGACGCCACCCCGAAAAATAAAAGAGATCGTCTTTCTCACCACGAATTCTACTCTCAAGCGAATATCGAAGATGAGCAGTGAAACTGGTACGGCTGGAGCTTGCATTTGCGACGGGTGGAAGCGTGAGGCACCAACGGATTTTCCTCACCTTGCGGACCGTTTCGACTTCAGGAGCTGCGCTGGGTAATATCTTTCAAAATCCGGCCGTATTAGGTGCCATCCAAGTGAGTAGCCTCTCCGTTGGTTGACACATTCTGGTCGCCAGGCGGTAACATTTGTTGTGGACCGCGAGATGTGTCCTGACCATTTGTTCTTTGGCTGTTTTAGGGCCGTTTGAACTCACTTGTTGGTCGTTCGTCTGGTTATGTAGAGAGTTTGCCCGCTGACGTGAAGAGGCGTTTGAACGCTCTCAAAAATCTGCAGGTAAATTGTAAATTTCATTTTATCGAGTTATACAGCCACTTTCATGTAACCACACTTCTCACACCCCCATTTTGACGGCGGCTTTCAGGACAAGCACACCACTATTGAGGCCCAGTTCCGCGAGGAAGTTATTGCTTTGGAAAAGAAGTATCTTAAGCAATACCAGCCTTTGTACGACAAGGTAACGATTTATGCGGTTCTATTGCTGCTCCAGCGTCAGGGATCTAATCTTACATGAGAGTTTAGCGCGCGGCAGTTATTCAGGGCTTGGTCGAGCCATCGGACGAGGAATGCAAGCGCGAGCCTGAGGAGGCGGAAGAGGCGGTATGGGTAACCAATCCATGCGTTCTAGCCAGATTACCCATGTCATTAATTGAGGGGATTTTTCGCTTTGGTTCAGGAGGAAGAAAAGCAGGAGGAGGCTGTGAAGACTGAAGCTCCGTCTGAACCCGTGAAAGGAGTTCCGGAATTCTGGCTCACGATTTTGAAGAACCATCCGCTGATTTGTGAGCTCGTTACCGAGAAGGACGAGGAGGCTCTTAAGAGTTTGACCGATATCAAAGTGTCATACTTGGATGATAAGCCGGTAGGGTTCCGCAAATGCCAGTCATTGGTTCGCTTTGGCTGTGGTTTAAGTGCGTCCTCGGTCGATCAGGGCTTCAAACTTGAATTCTGCTTTGGAGAGAACGAGTTCTTCACGGACAGCGTCCTCACCAAAACCTACGTCTTGCTGAACTCTCCCGATGCAGCATATGGCGATGTTGTATACGACCACGCGGAAGGGTAAACGCCCATGGTGTCTGTGGAACTCGGATATTGGCTATGTGCTCATTGTTAGTCTCCAGTTCCGAAATTCACTGGAAGGAAGGGAAGGATCTTAGTGTGACCGTCGAGATCAAGAAGCAACGCCACAAGGGTACGTAACCGCTCCTTGTTTTCGTTTTACCAATATTGCCGCCCCCCTCTCATAGTGAGGTTGCTTCAAGGTACCAACAAGACCCGCACTATCAAGAAAACCGTGCCTGCGGACACCTTCTTCCAGTTCTTTAACCCTCCCAAGCCTCCGGCAGAAGAAGAAGATGCCGATGAGGACGAACTTCAGGAATTAGACGCGAAACTTGAGAACGATTACGAGGTCGGGGAGATTATCAAAGAAAAACTCATTCCACGTGCAATTGACTGGTATGTCGGCGTTTGATTTGGCCGTTTTGCAAAGCACAGTAATGTTTAAAATCGTAAATCTGTGTAGGTTCACGGGCAAGGCGTTGGAGTATGAGGAGGGGGAGTACGATGAGGACGACATGGGAGACTGGTACGGTGAGGAGGATGATGAAGGTAGGAACGACAGGAGATCTCCCGTGAATCCTACATCTTGATGCGGGATCATTGGGAGCGGACTGTTCAATTATTGCCTGTCAACTTGGGCTCAGATGGAATTGATGTGTAGAAGGCGACGATGATGATGACGACGATGAAGATGGCGCGGTAGGTCCAATTTGAGCAGGTTTCGACAGGACTCAACACGCGAAGGCCCGCTTATCAGTAAAGTATTGTTTTTAGGGCAAGGAAGGAGCTTCAACGGAGAAACCGCCCGAGTGCAAACAGCAGTGATTGTTTAGTTTAATTCGCCGATATTTTTCACACCAGCTCAGTGTGATATTCAAGATCTTGTGCAGTATTTCTAGCATTAACATGAAAGCATCATATCTGTATTTTCGACCTCCTCTTGCTGCAACGGGCAATATCTGCAAACTTTCTCCCATGGTTCGAATCACAGTCGAACCATGCCCATTTTTGCTGCCCACGAATTTCTTCAGCCAGCCACCCCAGAGCGCGCTTTGCCTTTGTTGCGCTGCTCCCTCTTCCGCAACCTGTCCTCCAGCCCCGCATTACTTTGTCCGTTGGAATCTATTCGCTGGTGTTATCGATGCTGGCTTTAGAGCGCACAGAGGTCACTTGCCACCGCAGGGACGGGAGCCTGCTCTCGCAAGCGGAACTTGCAAACGCGGTTCACAAACCCCCGAAGGCGGTGCCATTACCACCCGCTCCCCTGTCTTCCCCGCACCTCCCCTACAGCTTCAAAAACCGTGTGCACGCATACATATTGTCCCGCGTTGCCTACGAATCAGAAGTCATACAGCGACTACAAAACCGTTTTCGCGGCCCACGGCTTGATAGCATTTTCGTCTCCGCCGGAATTCTTGGCAGTCACACTGCCTTCCTTCTGGTTTTGCCAGCGCTCTTTTGGTTCAGTCCGTCAGACAATGGGGACGGTTCCGGCGGCCGTACGGGAGAGCTGAGAAGAATGTTTGCAAGATCGATGGTGTTGCTATTGACTGGGGGCGTTCATCTTTCAAGCGCCGCGAAGGTATCTGCTTATAAATGACTTTGCTCGCACCATGAAACGCGGAACTAACTTTGCGGTTTGCCTCAGGATTATCTCTGTCTCCCTCGACCTCATTCACCACCGGTAGTCCGCCGTTCCGCCTCCGTCAGCCATTCGCTCGAGTATGGCTTCCCTTCCACTCATACGGTGAATGCCGTTTCCATCTCACTCTTCACCGCCCTTTTCTACCTTCAATACTGGTCCGATGACATGCCTCTCTCACTATCTGTCCTCATCATCACCGTGTTGGCATTGTACGGCATGTTCATTGGAGTCAGCCGCATTTTGACGGGCATGCACAGCATCGTCGACGTTCTGGGAGGAGCATTGCTGGGGACTGCTATGGTTGTTGTTCATTGGGGATGGGGTATGTCGGCCATGGAAGGGTGGTTGGCGAATGCTCCCATGTCTATGCCGATTTATGCGGTTGGCGGTGGACTTTTGGCTGTTGCTGCCGTACCTGACCCTTCAAGGCCGTGTCCTTGTTGGGAGGACATGATTGCCTCGGTGGGAGCAGTTGTCGGCGCGTTGGTGGGAAGTTGGAGGCATGGTGTGCGGGACATTGTTGTCGAGAGGGCGAATGGAGTGGTTGTGGAGGGTGTCGAGCAATTGAGTTGGACAGCCGTTTTCATCCGTTTGTTAATCGGTAAGTTGAAAGTTTTATCGGGATGTTGACGCCCAACGCTTCACCAAGTCATCTTATTTAATGTTCTTTATATCAAGGCGTAACTGTCATTTACTTTTGGAGACACTTCATGAAACGCTTTTGTTACCGCTTATTGCCTATCATCTACCAGTCGTGGGGAATCACCCCGCTGTCGCCTACTTTCAAACCTGAAATGTGAGACCTGGCATTATTTCCTTCCATTTAATTGATTCTATTGCCCTATTGCTGACCATATGTCGATCCATAGGCCACCTCAATCTCCGGACCAGCTAACGCCAACCATATACAAACTGCCGCGATGGCAAGTCAAGTCCGTCACCTCTATGATAATTTACGCGGGGATCGGATGGTGGGCTACAGACGGCATGCTCGTGCTGTGTCAGCTCATTGGCATTTGATGGCCAACGGGAACCTTTTGCTGAGGCTCATCTGTTTTTGTTCCATAGACATTCATTTTTAATTATTGGTAATAGATTACTATTGGTACATCACGCCGTTGGATTCACTGCCCCACACTTCTTGCACGTCCTCAAGCCCTCGTTAGCGTAATATTCTTGAATGACAGGTTTCAACTGCGTTCCCAGATCTGTGCAATGAAACGCTCGTTCATGAACAATGGCACGACATGCAGAGTCTGCGCAGTACCAGCGCAAGCGGTCAAGGGATTCCGATGGACGCTTCCGCTCGATGACGAGGCCAACGGTGTTGGCGAAACGGACTGGGTTATGGGGGATGTTACCTGCCGGTGAAGATGCGTGGATTCCGCATGTTGGTTGCATTATGAGGAAATGGAAGATAAGCAGCACGGCGTATAATTGGGATTGTTTACCTGGCAAAAGGAACATTTCACCTTCTTTGATTGGGATGTCTTTGAACTCACCCTCGTCCACAACCTTCAACAACATATCACCTTTATACTGATAAAACCATTCCTGGAATGATGACCCATTATTGGCCAACAGTTTTGGGAACTTGTCAATAGCAAGCCAAAATTCATCACCTCCGTTTCATTGAAATGATAGTCCGTTCTGGCATTTGGACCGCCCACGACCATGACAGTGTAGTCTGGCGAGTTGTAGAGGCAAAAGTTGTTTACAGGGGGTTGCAGCAGGTGCGAATTTTCCGAGAGCCATTGCGGAAAGTTTATTGGAGGAAGGAGAGGCATTTTTGGGACTTGTGGGCTAGAACGTCGTTGGATTTCAGAGTTGGGTCGGGGCGGGGAAGAGGGGGAACGGTGTGATCCCGAACGTGATCAAGACACCGCGCGTCCACGTGGCGCATCTCTTGGCCTGGTGCCAATAAAACCGTCGTTCCCCCCCTTCGCGTCTTTCGAATCCCCCAAATTTCTCTCCGACAACTCTACAGTATTCGTCAAACCTCTGCACTCCAAGTCTGCGGCACTCATCTTTTATTGAACAGCAACTCGTTTGGGCGAGCACTACTTGTTCGCCACCTTTGCGTCTTCATTTAAACACCATCCCCGCGTCGCCGTCACCGTCGTCCACCACCGTTTCCTGAACACCGCGCCAATGTCCGGCGGGCCCCCTACTTCTCAACTCCGTCAAAAGCTAGCTGCACTCTTGTCCGCAGCATCGTCCGTCGGGTTGAAGGTATCCTTTTCGGCGGGCGTAGCGGGAGGTGCCCGCCGAACCGCACAAGATCAGCTCGACGAGCGTCAACGGAAAATCACCAGCGATGGGAGGGCGGCAAAGGCGTGGACGGTGTGGATGAAGTTCAACCCTCTGTCGAGTTCGGTGGAAGGGGCGAGGGGAAGATTATCGTCGGAACTAGATGTGAAAGGATCAATAGCGCGTAAGGCGCATGTTGGCTACATTACGAAAGCAAATTACCGGCCCCCACGCGACCCTGTCGTCCTGTGCCATGGGCTGTTTGGGTACGATGTTCTGGGGCCGGAAGCTCTGCCTTGGCTGCAGCTCAAGTACTGGAAGGGGATAGCGGATGCGCTGAAAGATCTCGGTGCTCAAGTGTACATCAGCCGCGTTGGGCCGGTAGCTTCACTCCGCACTCGGGCGAATGAACTCCACACGTACCTGGAGGCGAATATGGCGGGGAAACGGGTGAATCTAATTGCACATTCTATGGTAAATAACAAACATCATTCCGCATCTGGAGAACCGCTGCTTATTTCCGTTGCTGTCGTTTACAGGGAGGTTTAGACTGCCGATACGTAATAACCCACTTGCCCTCATCCAATTACAAAGTAAATTCTCTGACAACCATTGCGACGCCTCATCGTGGAAGCTCTTTCATGGATTTCTGTCGCGACATGTTGGGAGTCGGTCACCTCAGCCATTACATTAAGAAGCAAATGGATGATGTCGTATCGGCGTTCCTCGCAAAGGCTGAGGCGCAGGCAGGGGTAGCTGGAAGGGGGACGGAGGCCACGCAAAATGCCAACCAAAAACAAGTAGTAAATCCCATCATCCGCGCCATGTTTGCTCCACTCGACGCTCCCGCATTTACCAACCTCACCCGCGACTACTGTGAGGCCTTTAATCGCCTCACCCCAGACCGACCGGACGTTCACTACCAGTCGTACGCGGCTGTGACGGATGTTAGTGTACTTGCACCGTTATATTTCTCGCACCGAATTATCAAGAGTCGAGAAGGCGTCAATGATGGGCTGGTGTCGCTAGAGTCGGCAAAGTGGGGGCAATTTATGGGCACAGTAAATTGTGATCACTGGGAGTTGATTCCTCCTAGACTGAAGGGACTGTCTCAGGCGGTGCGTGCCAAAAAGCAGGGGTTCGACTCGGTAGATTTTTATCTGGGAATGGCAACCAGTCTTCACGATAAGGGATTCTGAAGCTAAACAATCATTGTAAATATCAAGTTCATTTGGCTCATCTATCTGAGCAGCCACGGCAATACTGCAAACAGAATGTTGTCTTTGTTTGTCCTTGCATCGTATCATGTCAGTTATTGAGAAACATAATAGGAGTCTATTTGTTGTAGTCTTCCCATGGAAAACCCGCCGGTATAAGCTCCGGTCGTTCCCAAATCCATCCAACCAAAAACTCCAGACAGTCCACCAACCTAGGACCTGGGCGATTGAACATCTGCAAGAACGAGTGGTTTTTACAAAAGTTCTTCCAAGCATTTCCCTATCAACGCGGAGCACTCTCTCGTACCTGATTACCATCAACAATTGCAACCCTTTCAGTCCCTTTCATCAAATCCTTCCACCACTGACGGTCCGAAATAAGGTCTGCTTCCTTCCTGCTGTCGGCCAAATTCAGACCACATGGACAAACAATGACCAATTCTGGTTTTGACTCCAGAAGAATGTCCGCCGGTGTTCGGACTGACGGACCAGCGCCGGTACCGGGTTTCGGTGGTGCCACTGGATGCGACCCGCCGGCCATGTGGATCAACTGGGGTGTCCTACGGCGGAACTGATGGTAAATTTTCGCAGTGGTGTGGGGTTTCCCGACGTATCGGTGAGCAAATCTACACACCAATGTCCCCCAGGATATATAGGATCGCACCACTCAATGAATGCAACCCGCTTCCTCTTCCCTCCAGCTTTGTCCACCATTTCCTGACCGAAAGCGGAAGCCTTCGCAACACGCGCTTCTAGATGCCTGATGGTTTGAGAAGCTGCTTCCTCCATCTTCACCGCTTTTCCCACTTGCTCAATATTTGTGAGCACATCCTCCAGACTCAGAGGATTAAGGGTCACTACTAGCGGCGATGGGTTCATCTTTTGCGCAACTCGTTCAACTGATTCAAATCCGCAAGCGCAACGATGAGCCAAAACGCCCAGAAGTATTTGTCACACATATTCCAAGAAATTCTCCCCTGCATACCAGTCATCAAATCGATCGCACAAACGTTGCAAAGGTCCTGGGTGAGAACAACTTGCGGCGCAAGCTTCTGCAACAGGTCTGTGTCCAAAGTGTAAAGGCTCTGCCCCTGTCTTAGCGCTTCAGAAACTTGTCTATCTACGTCTGCAGCAGTCGTGAAAGTGGTCTTTTGGCCTGTGAGGATGGGTCGGTCTGTGATCGTGTGGGGATAGTCGTCCTAATGTCGAGCTCCAAGTTTGAGAGTCAAAGGAGACAGTGCGTTTGGGACGGCGGGAGGAAGCTCACCTCGTGATTTCTACCCACAAGGAGGTGCTCTCCACCGATGATGCACAGCATCTCGGTGGCCGAGGGAAGTAAACTCACCACGCGGGTGACGGGAGATATAGAGGTCATGGTGAGAACCGCGAAATGCAGCCGACGAGCCAAATGCAACTGTTGGTTTCAATTCGGGGCGGGAAGAGAGAGCGGAGCTGCTGGAGCTGAGGCTTGCGGTTCTCACCCAGCCACGACGCGGTCGGCCTAGTCGGCCTCGGTGAAACCGCGAAATGACGCGACGCGACGCGAAAAAGAGAAAGACAAAAGGAGTCGAGAGTGTTCCTTTCCCATCTCCACAGATCTCCCTTTCATCTGCTCACTTCCATCAAGAGTGGTGGGCAGCGTCGCATTCCTAGACTTCCTCCCACTGTTCCTATTACGCCAATCACCCTAAAATGCTCTCGAAAAACGCCATCAGTGCGCTGGTCGCACTGGTCTGCGCGCTGTCCCTATTCTCCCCCTCAACTGCCTTTGACACGGGGCCGCACAACGACATCACCCGCAACGTCCTCGAACTTCTCTCCTATTCACGAGACGCACAAGCCTTAGCCGCCACCACAAACTGGTTCACAGACGTCTACGCCTTTTCCCCTTCGATTGGCAACAAAGTCTCCGTCCTTCCAAACCATATTCCAGACTTGGAGATGATGCACTGCAACAACCTCTATTCCATCACCCACGGCGCGAATTACATTGCTCAGCACTTGCTTAACACACGCGCGGCCGTCGAGGAAGTGGTCCGAAGAGGCGACGTCGTGGGATTCTTGGCCGTAATGGGAACCAGCGTGCATACTTATCAGGATTTTTACGCGCACTCCAATTGGGCGGAATTGAATCCTAGATGGGATTGTGATTGCTATCATAACGGCGGAACCTTTTTTTCAAAGATTCTGGCGAGTAACGTCAACGGGTCGGTGGATCGGTTGATTGACCAGCACCCGGCGTTGGCGGGTTGGAACACATATGAATGGCGCGACAGGTGAGGGTCTTGAGTCCGATAGAGATGAGAGCCCATGGTCGAAGTTGGGGGTTGGACTCAAAGCTAATGAGTTCCAAGCTGCAATCAATTTATGTGGGGATGGCCGGGTTGGGTTCCGTCGTCCCGCTTCCATTATCTATGCACGTATTTTCTATCATTCCTCACTCACGGCATCTATGTTTCGTTTCCACATGTCCAAATTCCATCCTTCTTAGAAACTACCCGAACTTCAACGTGTTTGGTGGCATCGTAGAACATGGCGAATACTGCGCAGGCATCAACAAAGACTCTTACGTTCGTCCACACTATGAAGAGACATACGCGTTTGCATTTGCGGCAACCATGGAGTGGCTGTACAACATCGAGAAATGGGCGGAGGCGGTGGATTCGAACCGGGCCGTTTTGAATGCCGCAAAAGGCTGGACCGCGACAGGGAAGGACCATGATGGGTTGTATCAGAACTTCAATAATGCTTTTGAGGTGTCCTATTCGGTATGGACCCAGAAGTGGTTGTCCTTTGCTCATCACGCTTCTCATTGAGGAAACCTTCTCACTTACATTCCGTTCTCATCTGCGGGAATAGACCACTGCATGGGTATTTGGTCAAGACGACGGACATTGGAAAGGCGAGGGAACAGGATCCGTCCGCACGTTCGTCGCCTCCGTCACCGACTTTTCCAAAAGCAACACAACCTATACTCAATACTATCTCCGCTCCGACAATCCAATCTACAAACTTATTACCAACCCTTCTCCCTACACATTCCTAACCGACTCTTTGGATCCATCCACCGGCGACGTCGTGGGCAACGACACGCTCATCAACCTCGCCACCAGAAATTTCACCCCCTTCGACCAACTGCCGGCCCAGTTCCAAAACCTCACTGCCGTCGTCGTCCGCACGACCCAGTTCAGCGTTTCGGACGCATTCACGTCTCTCTTTTCAAACCCGGACCCCTGGGCCCTCGTCTCGATTGGCGGCCTCGAGATCAAAGAAGCGCCTATGAAAAACAAAAAATCCTTCACACCGTACTGGACCGCCATCAAATTCGTCCCCATCAACACAACCACCGTTGACATTTCCTACAAACTCATCGATGCCGAAGCGACGAAATCCATGGGTTCGCAAATCCCCATCACGAACAATAACGGTGGGACGCTGAACCTCCAATTCGATGCGTCCAACAATACCCTGGCGACCGATTCGGGTGTGCGAGGGGTGTACAATACGTCCACGAACGTCTTGAAAGTATCGAACGATTCGAACAGCGTATCTCTGTATGTCGATACGAGGAATTTGCAGTGCGCGGGGAGCAGAGGTAACAAACCCTATATCGCGATTTGTGGAAATACGGCGTTTGGAGAGTTAGGGACGTACACAGGGTGCGACGGGAGTAAGTTAGCGAAAGGGGTGGAGATGAGTGGCGGGGAGTCGAGGAGGGGATGGGTGGTGAGTGGTGGGATGTACATGTTTTTAGGGTGGGTGATGATCGCTGGTGCTGCTACGGGATGGATGTAGAACACCCAAGTTTCTCAACAATTTTGGGGTTGTGCATGCACGAGTGGGACGAAATAAACAAGTCTTGGGGTCGACGATCACGGACAGTATGAAGGGTAAAGAACGTGACGACAATTGGCTCCTCAACATTAACAGGGACGAAACTGCAGTGGAAGTCGAGACTGAGACAAAGCAAATGCGCCATTAACACAATGATTTTCTTTCGATGACACGCCAGCAGCGTCTCAAGATGTCCTCCACTTTCCATTTCTCCTCATGTGCGCTGGCTGGCAAAAAAGCGACCGCTGGAGTAAGCATGAGAAACCCCATGCGAACCATCGACAAACCACCGATCATTTCATGAACATGCAACCTAGGAGCAGGTTTGCCTGGGGTGATTGAGCAACGGAGGCGCAATCCAGCCCAGCAGCCCAGCCAATTCTTTTGTCTGGGGACGACACCAATCCTCGACATTCTTTTTCCACATTCTGCACCCGTGCCGCATCTGCCAACGAACTGCCAACAAGCAACCAAAGATCTCCCCGTAGTCAGCGTTCGCGGCTTGTTTGTATATTGAAGGACCATCCACATCAGCCCCCGTCCAGCCCGCTCTTCACGAAAACCGGTGCGTCGAATGACAGTGAGCCGGTTCCTCGCAATACTGCATCCAAGCCTCCCCTCGCACCCCCAGCATTGAATTATCTACAAGTTCAACTTAGTGCGGCGCCAGTTCCTGCGCTTTGCGTTGTACCTGGAAGAGCAGTGTGAGTCAAACACACGTCGAGTTGGCCGCCAAAACGAATTACAAACTCACCGAATGGTGTTGTTGGTTCTCAACCGAATCCAGTTAGGAATAGGGCGGTTTTGCTTTTGCTTCTTGCCCAAAATGCGCTTAACCCGGAATGACTTGTGGGACGGCTAAATTGGCAGACAGGATTGTAGAATGTCAGCAACCTGATACCCTTCTGGAAACAAATCCCCACTCAACTACGCTTCCTTCTGCGGGCACTACCCAGCCATGGTGAGGTTATGAGATGCGACGGAGATTCCTACTCGCCTGACCGTCCCATGGGAATTCGCCATGGGAATTGGCCATGACGTGATCGAGGCATCCCATCATCCATCCATTCCGCCAATCCATCCGATACTTCATCCCATCCCACACCAACAATTACAGCGTCTCCTCATCCGTCCTGGCTCGATGTCATCAACGGGATGCTCACCATCTTTGATATGCAGACCGGTGAAAGCCGATATTTGCTGTGTGTGGAAGAGCAGTTGCGCTTGCCCTCCCGAAATGCTGGATTCCCACGAGTCACGTGACACGAACAAGCAACGCGTCTGGTGCTTCCTGCCTTCGCTGCCAAAGGCACCACCAGACCACAGTAGTTTTTTGCATTCCGCCGTAACTCGCGCAACGTCCCACGAGGGTGATAATGAATCAGAAGAACTCTTTAAACCTAAAAGGATTGAGCTAGAGCGGTAAAAACGGATGCCGAGGGAGGCCAACAGAACTAGCAGCCGAGATTCCTCCCATGGTTCTGCACCACGTCTGTGGGGGTTTCGGTCACTGAAGACAGCGGTGATCGCTCCCCTTTCAGCGCAGTGTTGACCCAACCTCGTGCCAAAAGAAATTGTTCTCCGGCAAGCTACAATAATGAAGGAAAATGTTGGTGGATGAATTTGGGTTTTATCGCGATACCGTGCCCGCCAAAGGACCAGTGAGCTGAGGCGCCATGGATTGCCATACCACCCTTCTGAGACTCATTGGTAACTGAATTTAAATTGTTTTACCAATGAAAAACAAAAAAGGCGCATCAGGAGTGGGAGTCACAATGGCTGTAGGGATCATTGGGTGACTCAAACGAAGCGGTGGTCAAAGGTTTTCGTTAAACGCTCTTCTACCTAATTTGAGACCTAACCGGGTTGAAGCCCACATTAAAGAGATGCGTAGAGCTGGTATACCAGAGCCATTGCATCATTTTCATTGAGCCCGTTCCTCCTGCCCGTGTGAGGGCGCTCGCTTTGCGAGCGGTTGGTTCAAGTCCGGCCAGGGGGAATTATCTGTTCATCTTGCTTGCTACTCGCAAGTGTGCGTGCAAAAGTTTGGATAGTTTTGGCATGATGCGACAAGGTCACACAGAATGTAATGCACGAGGTAAGCGGGTGATTATTTGCACGGTGATGGTGCATACGGGCTTGAACATGCCCAGGAGTCTTCTAGCACATAAGCTCACGAACATCTTCAGGGTCATGGACTGGAAGCATTCCTTACTGTCAAGCTCAGACGGAGAGACATCGAAAAACTCCGAGCAGAAAATAGTTCTATGTCGCTCCTGAGCGGGGGACAATCAGTTTACTCCAGAAAAGAATCAAGGACGTAAAATCGTTTGTGTCCATGATATTGTTGCAAAGGCGAGGGAGTGAGGGAGATTCATATTTAACACACATCAGCCCAATATCCGAAGCATAACGCCAATAAATTAACCGCAAAGGTGACAAAGAAGTTGGAAGGATCACACGGCCAGAATCTCGCCGGCTTGCGAAAAGAGCCAGACTGCCGCCGCGAAAACTCCTCCGTGGAATACAATCTTCAAATTTCCAGGGTTTAGAAGTTCGCTGAAGTTTGTATGTTAATGGAAGCGGTCGCTTGACACGACAACAATACCCAGACACAAGTAAGCAAGCTTACCTGACAATGCCATTCCCTGCTGGGCTTGGCGATGCAGCACCTTTTCCTGCTGGTCTTCCTCCTCTTGCGACGTTCATTTTAAAACTTTTTGGTTTCCTTGGACTGTGGGTGAAACCGCGGGGGATGAACTCGAATCGAATAGTGGCACAGTGTTGCCATGGTTTCCTCAGCTGCTTTACTTACCTAACATATGCAACATGCTGTCCCAACCCAAGACAAGAGTCGTTTGCTTCTCTCTACCAATTTTGAGATTCGCGGACCCTACTTATCACAGCAAAACATTGGCCGTGCCCACCTGCCGCGTATGTCGGAAGTGCAGGTGAAGGAAGAGCGAAAGCGCAGGGCGGACGACGGTGAATCACCGACCGAAGCGCTGTACCCTCCAGCCAAACGACAAAACACCAATGACTATGCGGCCAGCAGCTCTTACAAGACCACTGGTCTGGGGCTTGTGGATACTGCACCTATAGAAGAGGAGGCGGAAGACCCTGAGGTATCTTTCCACCTCCCGCTCAGTACCCTGTTTGCTGGCGCCATACCTTAGTCTTAGATATGCGTGCCTCTGTCAGGATCCCGTCGTCGTATACCAAAAACAAGCAATATGGCGGCAGATGAGAGAATATAAGCGCTTATGGGAGCGAGCTTCTGAACGTATGCAATCGCTCGAGGCTCAACAAGCGAATCATGAGGACAGCTTGGCTGCAGTGCACCGATGCTGGGTGAAAGTGAGTTTTAAACGCTGATGTCGTCGTTGTAACAGATGGCATTGACGTTTGACCCGTGCAGTTGTACGATGACTTGGAGCTGTTACTGGGACGGATAGGTGGGGATTCGGGTGTCCAGACCGAAGGTGTGTTGGACGTGATTGTGGTTTGCCGTGCATGTATAGACTTCATGGCCTTCGTCTTCTGCAGACTCAGAAATCAGATCAAATGCCTCGGAGCTTTTGCAGCGGATGCTGGACTCTTCCTCGGAGAAAAGCGGATTAGATGCCGTCATGCAAAAGCAACGCCAGGCAATCACTGGCTTACTTGCAAGGATTTTTGAGAGGATTCAAACCATTTCCGAGCGTCCACAGGACTCAAATGCAGGTAGGTCTCATTGCTTCCTTTTGAATACCAACGACAGTGCCCGACTTTCCAATTCTGATCAGATCTAAGAGCTGCCCAAAAAAATGTGGACGCGTTGCAAGCGCGATGTCGCTCGATTGCGGACGAGGTATGCTGAATATTCTTTCATCTGGCACGGATTTTTTTGTGAAATAGTTGAAATTATTAGGCTTCTGCATTGCGGAGCGATTGCGAGCTGCACAAGAGGAGATTAAAAATTCTGCAAAATGAGCTGGAAACAACGAATGCAAAACTTATGGCCGCAGAAAAGCGAGTGGATCGGTTGAAAATGGGGACTTCTACGACCCCCAAGAATGGATTTGGTGGTCCTAATTCTTGCACTACTCCCGAAGCAAAGGTGTGGCTAGGCGAAACTCACTGTTCTGTCCTCTATGTTAATTAGAGACTGACGTATGTTCTAGGTTGCCGATGACACTGTGGACGATATGACCGCTCAATTTCTTTCGGCAAGTCGGTTGAAGGAGATAGAGCAGTTGAAGGAGGAAAAAATTAGACTCGAGCAAGAGCTTGATCAACTCCGGCTGCAGGTACATTTCTTGGTATATTTCAATTCCGGAGACGATGGTGGAGGAATCCCTAACAAATATCATTCAGTTGCAGAACAGCGCAATTGAAAAGCAGAGCAGCACATACGCAAATCTTGATGCCGAGTTCAAGTATCAAACTGCGGAAAACATGGTTATCAAAGAACGATATGAGAAATTTCAGGCCCAGGTGGTTGAATATCAAATGGAGCGGTCGAAATACAGGGAACAAATGGAGGTGGGGATTGCTTTGGTCCTGCCAGAGGCGGAGGACAACTGAGATTCATTTCATGTCTAGAATGAAGAAGCCGCGCGTCGGAAAATTTTGGAAGCTGAAATTCGGAAGCTCGAAAGCGATTTAACTCGAATACGAGGAAATCGAGATAATCTACAACAAATGCTGGACCTTAGATCTTCGAAAGATGAACTGGAGATTGCGCAGAATCAGGAGATTAGAACGATTGCCAATAATCGCAAAGTGAGAATGGCGCCAAAGCTGGAGCGGGCACTGTACTTGGCGCTCATGCTTTAAGTTCAGGATCGCATTGTATGTCTGGAGGCCGATGTGCAGCGGTTGAAAATGGCCATAGCGGCCAATATGGGAGATCGGGCATTGTTGGAGTTTTTTGATCAAAATCCAGATGGAAATCCGCTCGAAGAGTTACGGCGGAGATTGAGGTGAGTGGTTCAAAGTTTGTTACAATCAAATTGGGTCTGAAATTTGACAAAGGTCCTTTTAGTGAGGCCGAAGCGGAGAAAAAATCCTTGGAACGTTCTCTACGAGCGTTGCGTGATGCATCAGATTCTGTTGTGGATCGACAGACAGTAAGTTTGGAATGGTCCTTACATCCAACGTAGAGGCACATTCATCACATCTTATTTCAGCTGATATGTTCCGAGCGAAAGGCGCGAGACGAGATATCCCGCTTACAAGATAAATTGAGGGAATATGAAGACCTTTACGGAGCACACACTGGGACCCTTGAGGAAAAGCAACTGCTGGCTCAGTTGCAGGAGAAGGGCGAGAAGGTGGCCAAGCTTGAGGTGAAATTGGAGTATCACCAAAAGGTGCGCCCGCGTGGCGTTTGTGGATGCGCTCCGCCAAGCATTGCTTAATTCTTTCCTTCAAGACCGAGGCACGCTTGCTGAGCGAAATTGAAACCATCGGAAAAGCGTGGTCTGAGTTGGAAGAGCAAAATTCCCGAAAAGTGCTGAACCTTGCGGAGAAGGAGGATCAAATTCTACGTTTGCTGGCCGAGGTTTGCGCAAAGGTTATTCTCGTTGTTATGCTGTCCGCATCTGAACGTGGAACACTCTCCAGCGGACGAAATACGATCAAAAATGTGCCATGCTCAATAAGCAAGTGAATACCGTCAACAATCACGGCATCGCTTTGAAGCGGCAGTCGGATAAGCAGTTGGAGCAAATACGCAAACTGGAGGAGAGAGAAAAGACTCTGACGCAACAACTGGTGAGTGGATGTCTCGAGGTTTTCCGTGACTTTTTACTTATCGGATCTACTGCAGCATTTGCTCGAGAAGGAGCTTGCAGCCAAAGTAACATACGCTGAGGGGCATCAGCAAAAAGCTGGGGAGTATATGCGGCAAATAACTGATTTGAAAGAAAAGATGACACGCGCAGCCGCTAAGTATGATAACGTAAGTTCATAGGAAAGCATTGGGATATGTTGCATTGACACTAAGCGTTCGATTTGCAGTTAAATAACTTGCTGAAGAAGAAGGTCGCCGAAGCGGCAGATGAAGCGGATCTTCGCAGAAGAGCGGAAGAACAGGCTGAGGTGATGAGAAGACGGTTGGATTCTCTATCAAAGCAGGACCCGGATTCGACTCTGCAGCGCCAATTGGATGAATACAAGGTTCGATCGAGCCTTGCGGTTTATCCGTGCTTGGGTGAGTGGACAAGAGCTGATATCAGATCCAAACAGCTTCTGTTGAAATGCAGCAGTTGCAACACGAATTTCAAAAGTCATTGTTTGTTGAAGTGCATGCATACGTTCTGGTACGTCAACGGATCTGGGAATTTCTCTTTCCTCAATGATAGTTCTAATTGTACGTTCAGCAAGGATTGCATAGACGATATGTACTCGTCTCGCCAACGTAAATGTCCCACCTGTGGCATCGCCTTCGCGCAAAATGACATCCGACAGGTGTACTTGTAACAAAAGGACGAACACAATCTAAATACAACCATTCTGCACGAAAGGTCCATTTCGTGTTGTGGCAGTCCCAATTTTTCCATCCATTCGGTCAGGCAACTAGAGATTTGCTGACTGCCCATGATTGACAGCAGCCGACGACATAACGAACCTAACGACAACCCCGCGACCTCCCAGCAACGACCCACAGTAAACTTCTATTGTCCACGTACAATTAATTTATGAGTGTATCAACCCTCCTTGTCCCGCAAGCTGCCCTACCGCCCCAATGGCGAATCCCACACGATATGCTGCCTCTCTCTGTTGTCGAGACAATGAAAATAAGTTCATGGATTGTCTCTGCCAGAGAAGTTGGAAAGTGGCCTCACTTCAGCGCGCTTTTGCGGATCCTCATACTCCTCCAGCGTCAGTTCCAAACCACATTTTTTGCACTTTGTTTCCCGCATTTTGAGACAACAGAGCACACCACAAGGAAATAGAAGAATGGCACATAGCCATGCGGATGTGGGATAGTATTCTGGACTCCACTCATGGGCGCCATCTGGACAAGGCGCTGGCTGTTTACATTCAAATGCGGCGTGCGTCTGTGAGGAAAGACAGGCCGTCTTTTGCGAAAGCGGGGATGGCACAGTAGCCCAGGAGGGTTCTCACGTTTGCTTCTTCCGGCCACACTCGTGCAACATCGCTCCCACCGGACTGTCGTGGAGAAGCGGGCCGGTCTTCGACAGTGTACGGTGGAGGCTGCATGTGTCGAATAGGAAGGGACGGGTAAAGAGGCAAAGAGAACGAAGGAACAGGGCGAGTTTGGTCGCGTCTGAAAGGGTGGCTGTACGAAGCCATTTCAAGCCCTCAAAGCCACATAACGGGCTGCATCGCAACGGGGTTAGGATCAAAAAGGGTAAGGGAGGGGGCGAGAGCCGCCAAGTGTACGCATTTATTGACGTGCAGTACAAACACAATAACCCATAGGATAAAGGTAGCTACGAAAAGAGCGAAAGTGTTGGATGCGTCAAAGAGCCTCAATCTTTCTTTGCGCGAACGGGAGCGGGACTGCGCTTTCCCAAAGTCCATAGCTGAAGGAGAGCGGAAGACAAAGTAATCAGCGAAAAACAAGCAATTTGGATTTTAGCACTCAGAGCTCACCAAAACCAGCACAACACTGCCTGCCACTGGAAGGGTCCATGCGCTGCACATTATGGATATGTCAAGGGATTTCCCGCAAGCCACATCTCAAAACAACGTAACAAACGTTCAACTTACGGCGCGTAGTTCTTTGACCACTCTACAAGTTGCCCGACTTTGTATCCAAGGGACCCTATGGCACCAAGAGCTCTGCCCCTGCGATTGACAGACGGGCCTCTTAGAAAATCGTTCGGTCACGAAAGTTGCCTGCAAATAACTTACAGGGGCGAGAAAGGCGAGCTCCACCCGGACCAGACTGATTGATTCCGCCATTGCTCTTCACTTATCTGACAATAAAATGCGGTTAAGAAGAGGTTCCCGGACCAGCCAAGCTCACTTAACTCACATAATTGAAAAGAGCGCCAGGTGCACGTTGGAGAGGGACGACGCGAACTGCCGAATGTGGAATGTTAGTGTCAATAAACCTTTCCCATCTCAACTCCACCTTACCTTCTTCGTGGTTGATATGATAAAGGGACGGAAGACTACACTGATTCAGTTAACTTCTGAGCCAAACAACGAACCCCAACACTGCATTACCGACTGATCATGACTAAGAATAAAGAAACTGTCAATCCCAGTCCGCCCGAAACACAGTGAAGCCATTCAACATACATCTCGCTGTCAGCCCAGGGTTGTCGTCAACGTCCACGCGTGCAACCTTAAGTCCTTCCAACTCCTTGTCAACGCTCTCGGCAAACTCTTCGTATTCAGTAGCGAAACGTTGGCAATAACCACACCAATTAGCGTAGCTGGGAGAGCGAATGAGTGAGTATCAGCTTTCAGCGCCAGCCTTTGGCAAGGCAGTTGAGAGTTGATGTTTCCGCCACTCGGGCCACTCACAACTCCACGATATAAGCGGATCCGTCGGCCATATGCGAGTTGAAGTTCTGGTCCGTTAAGTCGAGAATCTTGCTGGAAGCTTTGCTGACAATTTTACTTTGCTCGGCGGCCGCCGCTATGACACCTTGGAGACATAGGGCTGCTAGAAGGCATGCTGCCAACGTTTTGACTGGGGTAAAGACCAACGAGCCTCGCCAGACCATGATTGCTGGGGAGATTAGATAGGAGATCTGTTCTCTGGCTGCAAGCACAGAGTGGTTCCGCTGGTTCGTCATCCCCGTGTCCAGACACATCCGGACGGGGTATCCAAAACGAGTGGCAGATGCGAAAGTAAAGAACACGCAATAAACAGTCCGACGGTTTGTACAAATAAAAATGGATAACGCTGACGTTTTGCTAAATAATGAAACTGATCGTGGGCGGTTTCCAAGCATGAAGCACAGAGGAAGGGAGGGGGATGGCAGGGGGCCAGCCTAAATGATTTTCGGCGTTTAAATGACTACCGGTCCCAATTGTAGTGTTCGAAGGGCACCTTTTACTCGTTTCATTGAGGTGCCAGTTTCATGTGCAAATTGCGCGAGACAAAACCGCCACGCTGCGCAAAACTTTGGAATAGAACCGGTTGCCCTCCCATGACAGCGACACCGAAACACACTCTCTCATTCGGGATGAATTTATTGCAGTCCGGCTCAGAGGCCAAAGGACTCTGAATACATTGGGAATGTGGTTGTGTATAAAAGTGCCCACTCTCATTCCTCAGTCAGCTCACCCTATTCGAACCATTCAGGGCTCCACCACGAGAGTAGCTGAGACTTGGATTACTGCGGATGATGGTTGTGGGATAACGCGACGTTTACTCCGCAGGCGCTGTCAAGATGTAACGCGCCCACACCGATCTCATCGCTTTCTTCAAAATATATAAGGCCATAGTGTTTGTGTACACGCATTCATCTCATTAACGCCCCCACATCCAAAACTGGCCGCCACATCACACCACCACTCTAAAACAGGTCCTGTCCTTGTTCATGTTGCTCCTTCAAGAAGATTTCGAAATACTAGAGAAAAGATCGAAGAATCAGGACCTAGTGCATGGGAAATTTGGAGCTACTCGGACCGTACGCACCTGGTAGATGATGGTCACGGCCAACAAAATACCGGTCCCCGACCCGATAGCGCCCAACAAGTCCGCTGCCACCGACAAAGCACCAATGCACAGCCCACCAAAGGCGGCGGCCGTGGGAATGATGCGCTTCAGCTCCTTGTACATGGATCCATCACGGTGACCACGCATAACGAGCTGCTGGTCCCTCAACTGCTTTGCCACGTCACGGGGAGACGAGCCAGAGACCTCGATCCAGGTCTTGGAGAACAACGCGCAAGCCCCAAGCATGAATGAAACGTAGATAATGAAATGAATAGGATCCGCTAGGGCTCTGAGGATATTTTGCGGAGGCGAGATGTAGTACGCAAAACCGCTGGTTGCGTACTCCTGGGGAATACCTTCTGGACTCTAAAGGATGAAGTTGATAACCCGTGCCTGGCATCGATCCCACTCTTGACTGACACATTACCTGCCAAACACCGAGGAGTCGTACGAGCAGGTTCTCTGGCCACCTCTTGTACAAAAGTTGAGAGATGAAGAAAATGTTTGAAACAAGAGCAGACTGGAGCATGATGGGCATGTTCGAGGTGTAGAACAGCTTGATGGGGTACGATCCTTGTTGTCCGCGGAAGCGGTTCGACTTCACAGGAATCTCAACGCGGAAGCCCTGGAGGTAAATGACGATAGCGAAGACGAGAACAGTGGCCATCAAGTTGGTGACGTTCGGCAGATTTGTACGGTACATGGCCTCTTTGAGAGCGCGGAACTTGTCGGTGCGGGTGAACAGAAGATGGAACAGAGCAACGACGGCTCCCTCAAACTCGGTACCTTGAGCACAAGCGATCTTTCGTCAGGGTATGATAAAACAATCATGCGCAAACGCGATGCTTACCCCTTCCGGTATTGTAAGTGGTGGGGCTGAACGCCTTCCACACGATGGTCTCGCAAATGTTGGTTGCAATAAACAAGGAAATACCGGAACCCAATCCGTAGCCTTTCTGCAACAATTCGTCCAGGAGCATGGTAATCACAGCAGCCACGCAGAGTTGGATGATCAGAAGAAGGGCAATTCCGGCGCCAATCGACTTGGGGTCACCGTAAACACCAGACCACACAGACACCGTGGCCTGACCCACAGCAATGACCATAGCAAAAACTAAATGGAAGCGTACGTAAATATCGAAATCGCATTTTCTTCCTTCAGTACGGCGTCACTCACGCTTTTGTGCCCCAGAAAACAAAGCCCTGTCCTCCTTGAGCGAGTAGTCCACTTCAATAATGTTTGCACCGGCCAGCAGCTGCATGATCATTCCGGAAGTCACAATCGGCGTGATACCCATTTCCATCAAGGTCCCCCGGTTCGAGGCCATAATCACACGCATCCAATACATCGGGTCGGACGACTCGGACGACATGATGCCGTACAAAGGAATTTGGGAGCACACCAAGAAGATGAACAAGGTGATTGCAGTCCACATGACCTTCTCACGGAATTGGACCTGCGAGAAGTCAAGCGACACAATGAGGAGCGGGAAACTTACAGAAGGTTGCAAAGGACATAGGAAACTGCGAAGGTTACCTTGCGGTCTGGTGCCGCCACCTCCGGCATGAGGGCAATAAATGGCCTCAGGACGTGAAGAAACCGAACTACGCGGAACCAAAGAAGAAACGTTAAATAAAACTAGCGGTGCACGCAGCTTTCGAAATCGAGAAGAGACACCCACAAGACATGGTGGGTGACGAGTGCGGTGGTAGGAAATGTGAGGTACAGCAACACTTTCGCCTAAAGGACAACCGGGAGCAGAGACAGAGCAAGGCGCGAGCCCAATAGAAACTCTGACGATCTAAACACCCGCGTGGAAATGAGATTTGGTGGGGTTGTTGCCGCTGATACCCAGCACACCTTAGACTGGCCAGTGCTGAAGGCAGTTGATTGGCTGGCCAATCTGGGCGCCTGGTCACGTGTATGATGATCTGTCACCAAGGCTACTTGGTGAAGCCCCACCAAGCCCAATGAAGCCCACTTGCTGGAACCGCTGCTCTCCTGATTCGCATCACCCCGGCCCACGACAACCTTTCCAATAGACCGGAACTCCAGGGACAAAATGGTTAACGTTGGCTTAGAAATGTTCAAGGTAAGTTTGTTCATAGAACCTCGTTCACTAACACTGTTACTGACTTCTTTATAGTTTGGCGTGTATATTATGTTTCCAGTCGGTATATTTGCCCTTTTCAACCGACCAGAAATAGTGCAACCCATATGGGATTACCACGTAAGTATTATTCTCTCTGCAGACTCATAGTGTCACCGATGGTTTTTAAAATGGCATCACGGAACTTTTCAGGATAAAAGTTTCGATATGATGCACGAAAAGACTCTTCTTAAGGTAGGGAACGCTGCCGCCGTAGTTTTCTGTGTCACCTGTATGCTCAAAGACCTCCGCTTTCTTTCGTACCAGATGCCAAAAAGCCGAGAAGAACTCGAAATAATTATGGAAAACATGAGACGGTCCAAACAACGACGCCTGGCCCAACAGCAGGTTGAAGCGGAGGCGGCACAATTAGCTGCTCAAGCGGCCTCGGAAGACAATTGAAACCAACGAAAAGAGGATGGAGGTGTAGGGATGATGCGTCGGTGCCCACCGGGGTTGGGATATTTGGTCCATTTTGTACATACGTAAATTTCAGCAATTACATATTCACGCAGCATCATTGGATACACTGATGCGCATCTGAAAGTGGGAGATAGCCGAGTGGTCGTTACCTCACCACCCCCCGCAAAAAGCGTCCGCAAACAATTCTGTTGAAAAATGGTCAACATTCACCCGACTGACCCAGGAATTCACTCCCCAAGCCGTTGCCCGCGGCCCCAGCGATACCGAATGTCCCGACCTGCGGCGCTGCCCCCCGCTCCCGGCACCCCCGTTTGAGATGAGGGAGGGACGGCCGTATATCCCGCTGGGCTGGTAGTTGCAGTCCCTGTCTCAGGAAACCATTGCCGCAGAAATAGGGGAGTTTGAAGGAGATGGCGACCCCCGTTCTGCTCGGGGTAGATCCGCTCCAAAAAGTAGTAAACGTGCCCGACCACTATCCCCAACAGCTTCGTCAACGGTAAGGGAGAGCCAGATAAAAGATCCTGGAACGGAACGCTTAGACCTGTTTTCTACCGGGAGCGATAATTCGTACAAACTTCCAACACTTACGAAGGCCACCAAAACCCATGGGAGATACATCGCTTTGAATCGCAGACCAAACATGAAATTAACCGTTGCATCACGGTTAAACATCGACCATACGTAAACGAGCGACAAGACAAGAACGTCCGTGAGAACAAGCAAGTTGGGGAGTGCGACCATACTGATGAGCTGTATTTGGGAAAGACACAGCCAAGGGAAGTCATACCCGTTACGGTCTTCGTGCGCAGCCCAAAGAGGAACAATACCGAAGCCAATACGTACATCGGCAAGCAACATGGAAAAGAGCAAAAAGAAGACGTAGTCTGCCTTGCGACCGGCAAACAACCCCGTTTCCAAATCACGAGACTGGGTGTATATAAAGTATAGGTTCATCAAGAACGCGAAACCCAGAGGGTTCCAGAGATAACAGGTGACCAGGCGCCATAACTGAATTTGGATGGAATGAGGTTGTCAATCTTTCCGCTCTGACGAGAAGGAAAAGTATCTCCGCCTCCTCACCTGAAATTTCCGATATACGAAGTCGGGGATCAGGAGGAGTTGCCAAGGGCTTACGATGCCAATTTGCGCAGCCACGGATGTGAAGAACAAGGCACTGAACAAGAAGCGGGTGATAGGCGGAATGGCCTTGAAGAAATCCGTGATTTCGGCTAGTGGTCCTTGAGATGGCATTGTGGAGTGTGAAATTGGTTGCCCAGATCTTCTCAGGTCTTACGTGGCGAGCTCTTGGATACCCCTCTCGTAACATGTGCGGTAGCTGGGCCGCCTGGGCCGCAGTGCACCAACCTGCCTCCCCAACACAACACCTCAACGCAAATCTATCCCCTCCATCCCCTTCCCAAAAGGACAAGAAATGGGACAAATAACCGACCTTTCTGAACCACTGGTGCTTCCACTGGACCTCCTTATCCCAATATCCTCCTGTCTTTCGCCCCACGCGGCTTCATCCCTTCGTCTCTTATCGCGAACGACTAATGACATCCTCACTCCGACACATTTGGCTTCTATCGCAGCACATTACCTCCTCCACGCCTATACCCGGCCCCACGCGTTGGCTCGCATGTACCGATTCTATCCAAAACTGAAACGGCATCCCCGATATGCCAACCTAGTTACAAAGTCCCTCATCCGTTTGGGAGCAGACCCAACGGCAGGCGCTGAAGAGCTGACCCCGGCTTACCCTTTCCGTCGGACCTTGGAACCACGGAGGGGTGTGGGCGTGGTGGGGACGTGCTTATTATTGGCGGCCAAGTATGGCCACGTTGACGTTGTGGGGACGCTTCTTGATGCCGAACTGATGGCTCAAGGAGAGCTGCACCAGCAACAACAGCAGCAGCAGCAACCATCTTCTGTGGGATTGGGAGTGGGAGGGCCAGCAATTGGGAGTAAGGGCGTCGCGGTCGAGGGAAATGGCAAGGACCATCATTTCGCTGCCTTGGCTATAGCTACAATGCATGGCCACACGGATACGGTCAAGATGTTACTCCGGTCAGGAGCGCCGATGTGGGTGCAGGGTGTGAACGGGGGCGATCAGGGAACGCTCTTGGTGATTGCAAGCCAGATTGGACACTCGGGTGTTGTTGGTGCGTTTCTCGATTTTTGGGGAGGGAGTTCCGCCGATGCGACGGAAGCGGCCGTGGCAGGTGGTAGTGCCGATGATGGTGACTCCGGAGAGAGAACCGCGCAACACGCGCGGCAGCGATTCCTTCAAGAGCATCACCATCGTGCTCTTCAAATCGCGTCTGCAGAGGGCCACACCCCGGTGGTTCTCCATCTTTTACATCGTGCTCCGGCCGGAAGCCGCTTCATTCTAGCTACACTGGCATTCCGATCTGCCGCGGAGCGAAACCAATCGCATGTGATTGCATCTCTCTTGGCGGAGAGCGGGGACGATATGAAGCGGGCTAGTTTCAATGTCATTAAAGAGGCGTTGGGCAGGGGAGATGAACAGACTGTAGGTGCTATGGTAGCGGGTGGGGCTGAGTATCCAGGATGGATGGCATTGATGGAATATGTTCGCCGAGGAGATTTCTCCCTGATTCCTGCATGGTTTGTCTGATGGATGGATCGTGACGGTACCCGACGTTCCCTGACCCCATTCTGATGATGTGTTCGAATATTTCTATTACAAATTAGTCTTGAAATTACTGTTTCTTTTCCTTTGACCCATCTCTGCCCCATCGGGGATACAGTCCACTGTATATGCTGGTGCCGAGAAACACCGCTGCCGTTCCAATCCAATGTCCCGTCGTGAAAATATTGTTGAATAGGTATACAGAGAGCAGAAGACTGACGAACTTCCGCACGCTCAAGACCTGCGGTGACGTCGTTAGATACTCGTGTCACGGAGGTTGGCCAAATTGAAGAAAGTCCACATACAAGATTAAGTGTTACATTTGTCGCCATGGAACTCAACCGCTGGACGCCTGATATGCAGACGTCTTCCAACAACGTATCTAATGTCAGTAGAACTGTCAGTCGAAAAATCAAGGCTTTGCAGCTCACATTGCGTTGTGACGTTCAGGAGTAGTAGCATCCACAGCCGCGGAGCTTTAACTTGATCCCAAGGACCTGCTCTAATAGCTTCCAAACTCTGTGGTGGAACAAAGCGTGCTATCCACGGCTCCGCCAACCCTGCTACTGACAGTGGCGGGGATTGGTTGTACAGGTCTATCTGATTCTTCAGATCGCTCCAAAGGAGAAAGAAGGGAGGTAACCCAAGCGCGTGGGTGTAAAATAATGCCTCTCTCCAGTGTTTACCGTACTTCGAATATGTATGTTGTTGGAGTTGGCCAAGTAAGGAAGCGAGCACAAGGGCTAAACTGAGAATGCCAATCCCCGCGATCCATTCACCAGGTGGCGCCGAATCAGAAGATTTGCCCGATCCGCTGGAATTCGACGAAGAGTTGAGAGTTGTGATCACTATGCCAATCGTTAAGAGGATGACGCCCAGAACTTGATGCGAGGAGAATCTGCAGCACCACGGTTAGGGCACCGGTATAATGAGTATGGCAGATCAATGATTTGCGATGGTCTACCTATTTCCAAAAAATGCCCAGCTGACGACCATGCTTACGAGCACAGAACCCGATCTAAAGATGATGTGAAGGGGCATCGAGATCGCATAACCCAAAGCGTGATTGTTGAGGATTGATACTGTCCAAAACAGGACTACCATGGCCACCCAGTTGAGAAGGGGGATTTTGCGCTCTTTTAAGCGAAATGGCAGAATTGACCGCGGACGGCCACAACGCTGGGGAGAAGCCCATCCATACTCCATATGGAATACGAGCCCTTCTACAGCAACCACTAGGAATTGTGCCAACGTGACAAGGTTTCCACTCTTAGGTGCCTCTCTAAAGCCCGGATTTGAGTCCTATGGCTCAACCTGACGGGTTACCGTGGGAAGAGACAATCCTCACCCTACCGAACAACCGCTTCGAGCGACAGCACATTAGAGCAGCAGCCTCCTAATATCGCCACGATCACCATTAGCCAGTCCTGAAAGAAAATCCGGCCAACGGCGCCGGCAGTGCTGGCACTTCCTTTTGGCATGTTGCAGATCGTTTTGGGCAGCTGTGGAAGGATGGGCGAGATGAGCGCAAGATGAGCGCGACGGATGGAGGACTAGACTCAAAACTGCGCCACGTTATGTGGTTTATGACAGGGACGAGGTTGAATTGCCAACAACAGCACATCGAAATCAGCTTGCCGGCCTCCAACTAACTCTCGCTTGGCTTCTCCGTTTGCATCAACGGGAACAGCAAGCAGCAGTCGAAAATTGCGCGACAAGCTGTGCGGCAACGGGTAATGTGATGCTTCATGCGATGGGGAAGCGCGCTGACCAATTGCTGAACACACATCTTACGGCAGCGCTTACACACCCCGACAGACCGCGTCCGTGAAGCTCTTCGATTCCATCAGCATTCTACTGACTTCCCGTGGGCCTGAATACCGAATTTGTCAGAAATGAGTGGGCTTGGACCGAGTCCACTTCCTCCCGGGCCTCCTTTAACCGCGCCAGATTCGCTGTTGCCCCCCCAACAGCAACAGAATGTCGGCATTCCTTCAGGATCAGTCCAACTTGACTTCAGCAACAGTCCCGACAACGAACGGACTATTAGGGAAGGCAGCAGCGGTCTCAGTGGTCGTTCCATGTCACCCTCTGGAGACTCCAGAGCGGCGGGGGGTGGGAAGTCCGGGTCCTCCCGCGTCTCCGCTCGACGTGCGCAGCAAAACCGGGAAGCACAGCGCAACTTCCGCGAAAGGCGAAAGACTTATATTCGCGACCTAGAGGACAAGGTTCAGGCGCTCATCTCCAAGGACGGTGCACTTCAAAAGACGGAGGCACAATGCCGCGAGTATCAAATGGTTGTCGATCGCTTGGCTGCTGAGCGAGACGTTTGGGCCAGAGAGCGTGAACTATGGTGGAGGGAGCGCGAAGAGATTTACCGTGCCGTCGAGGCTTTGAGAATTGAAGTCCGGCAAAGCCAAACAGAGAACAGGAGACTTCGGGAAATGGCATGGACTCTCTGGAATGATGTGGGAGGAGGAGCCGGCGGAACGGCAACCGATGGAAAAGACGGAATTGATACCGCTGACAAGAAGGGGGACGTTGTGGATGCCGATGCTTCCGAGGTAAAGATAGGTTTCGGGCGTTGCTTTACTGTGCTCGTTCCTCTGACTGTTTTCGCACAGGCCAGCGGGAATCCAGCGGAAGAGGGAGCACCCCGCGGCGAAAGCGAGCAGGAAACGACCGACAAAGGCGGGAAGGATCCAGTGCACAAACCAGGTACACCATGCTCATTGATGGTATGTTGCGCACGGTGATGACGTGGAGTGCTCATATTTATCGGTACCGTCAAGCAAATGATGGTGTGGATGAGTCCACTCGCAAGAACCCTTTCGAAGGCATTGCGAATATGGCATTGTTAAACAATCTGAGCGGTCGGACCCCAGGCGCTGTAGGCGAAAGTACAGCTGAGGCAGAAGCCACGGCTGCAGCCACCGACATTGCGCGAGATCTCCTTTCCCTGTCGCGCGCCGGGTCACCTTCAAGCCATCAGCGTCAGGTATCTGCGGAAGCAGATCGGGAACGGGAACGGGAACGCGAGCTATTTTTTGGTCTCACCAGTGGAGCGGGATCAAGTAGTACTGCAGCAGATGGGTCGAACAACAATGGCAGCGTTCCTCTGTTTGCCGAGCTGAAAGCTCGTATGACTTTCTGGGACCATGAACGGGAGGCTCTGTATCGGGAAAGGGAGCTCATGGCGGCGGCGGCGGCCGCCGCCGCCGCGGCCGCTGCGGCAGCAATGGGAAACGTACCAGGAGGGCCGGAAAGAGTTTCGGGCGCACCTTCCACCAACGGAGCATTGGCAGCCGGAAATGGGGCTGGTGGGGCAGGCAGAGGGGCGTCTGTGTTCCCACCCGGGTTTCCACCAGGAACACCGGCAGGGATAGTACCATTTTTCATGGCAGGTGTCAATGTCCCCCAAATGACTCCATCGCCTTCAAATCAGTCTTTCCAATAGAGTGAAAAGTATAGAGGGAGTCATTGCGCGGATCCATCGAGAGAGCGGTGGCTCTGGCCTTGATTCAGGCCAGCCTTATTGCAAATGTCGTCTCTCTCTGTGAATAGTTGAAATAACACGAAGATATGCGCACGGTGATTTTACCATTTGAGTTGGAAACAAATACCACACCGCACGCACTACAGATTGGAATATAACGGCTTTTGTTGGCAAAGACTGATTCATTTCCGTCCAGCTCGTTTTCTATACATCAAACTTCCCCTTACTGTTCATCTCACGTCACCAGCTAAGACGTGTATCGGAACATTTTCTGGTGTTGGGAAAGTCACCAATCACCTTCCTCCTAGCCAAGATTCTTCGTGCCTCATACTGTATATATGATTCTATCTCCACAAGGCATCAAACCAAGTGCAAAAGATGAGACGATCCGTCACTGTCGCCGACCTCAGATCCAAATTCGAACCTCCCCGGCCTCAACCTCCTCCCATTCCCTCGAATGAGCAAAGTCAGGCAAAGGAGCAAGTGGAGGAGGATGAAGAGCAGACGAAATCGGCTCGGGAGTTGATCAAAATGTGGGACCGGGAGCGGAACGACATGGGATTACGGGTCAGTGCAATCAACTATAGAAAGGCCAAGAACAACGTAGACACTGTCAAGCGACAAAAGAAGGATAGCGCCCAGGCCACGCCGCCGCCACCGGATCCTCCGCAGCAGCCCAAACAACTACCAACCCTCGTTCACCCTCTCCACACCAGTACCCCCGCCGCACCGCCGCACTGGTACACCCCATACCGCACCCTCACCCTCTCCTCCCC
>JADGKA010000056.1:0-47785 GCA_027604605.1 Borealophlyctis nickersoniae | reverse complement strand
GAGTCGGAGATACTGTTCGCAGCAGCAGCAACGAGTCCCGAAAGATGTTTCTTAACCTTTTCGATGGTTTCATTGGATAGAAGTTCAAGGCCGGTTTCATTCTCCGGAAGAGGGAATTTGTGTTGCGATGCGCGGAAGTCCAAAGCTCCCCAGTGGAGGAGTTTATTTCCCCGGTCGGGATCCGAGCGCAATTCTTTGATGCGTGTGACTACTTTGCCGAAGTCGCCGAAGTCCGGGGACACATCTATGCCCGGAACAGTTAATTCTGCGCGTACGGTATCCTCATCTGTGGGTTGCTCATCTGTATGCTCCACCTCCACATCATCGGTTTCAGGTGCACTGGTCCTAGACTACTGTGCAGTTAAACCGATGTGGCCCTCGGGAGATTATTGACCACTTCCAAAAAACCTTTTTCGTCTGCTGCATTTCTTTGTCCGAAACATCCTCCAATTGGCGCTTTGATCCCTCCGCGGCTTCCGTTGTCAGCTCTTCGCCTATTTGCACAGTGGTGATGTCATACGATTTCAGTACGGCTGTCCGTCGGCTTCGATGGATTTTTTGCTGTCGCATAGAAGGTGAGTTAATACGAAGGGTCACTTGAGAAAGTCGCTTTAACCTACTTTTGTCCAAAATTCGCCGAGGCGACTCCATATATTTTCTGACGGCAGCTGTACAACATATTGAAGAACAAATATTAGGATACCATCGACATGTGCATGCCGTGGATCGCATTGTGGAGGTGAGGTAGGAACATCATGCCTTCAAACTAGTGTAGGAACCCTGTTGAAGGTACCTTCCACAACACTTGGCGGTGTAGGAACCCCATGCCTTACACTCGTGTAGGAACCCGGTGCAAGGTGCCTCCCACAGCACACACAGATGACTGGATGATGCAAATAACATACCTCGCCGGTTTCTGTAGCAACATCAGTGAACCGCCGAATCCATGCACCTTTGATTGCACTGGGTTTGTCCGTATTTGGTGCCAGTCGCATGGCATCCTCCAAATTCTTTTCCAAGAATTCTGCTAGCGATGGGTTTGTTGTGGTTTTGCAATAACGTTCGATCACTACGAGTGAGGTTGCTATGAGTACCTAAACGTCGGCTTCACATAGGCACTGTGACGAGGACACGTACCTAAAAACCACTCAGGTTTCCCGCTGCCGTCCATTGGCAATTCAACGTCTGCCATACTCACCCACACAGATAATGAGGATGATGACGACCGGGATGACGGGTGTATGGGACGGGGAAAGTTGCGGTCCGATACTGTAGAGCTGGAGGAGGAAGGAATAAAGTATTGGCGTGAGTGAGTGGATGGATTGCAAGCCGGAAAAACCGAATGTGGGGGTGAGTCCGGTCTGGATGATGTTTTGCCTGCGACGCGTATCGAGTGCACTGAAAACGAAAACACACTGGACTCACCTAGCTTATACGGAACAGAGGTATTGAACAAACACAGAGGATTGCCAGACAGACACCCACTGCGTCAAAATACAGAAAGTGGGCTGGTTCCAGGAATGAGTGGACTGGGAAGACTGGAGTGGGAAGGTTGATTGGGATAGTGGAGATGGAAAACGGGGAAATGAGGTTAAGGACCGAAAATGCACGCAGGAAAGGAGGGTGGGGGCCGTGGGGAGTGCCTACCGACTGTTTGCAAGCAGCTGGATGGGGTGTGGACACCTCCAGCACGTAAGTCGCGCCAACAGATGGTGGGAGGCAAGAAAAGACGAAATTAATGGATAGTCCAACTCGCTTGGTATAAATGCAAAAGTATATTCGAAGAAAAGTGCAGGAAGTATTCATATGCCAAAAAGTATGTACGCGAAAAAGTCTCGTCCTATCTCGTCCAAAATTCATCAAGCGCCCACAGCCGACGCAGATGCCGGGCTTCCGGATCCATTACTTCCAAAGAGATTCTTACAGCTTGAGCCGCTCAGGTCTTCTGATTCCCCTTCCCATTCCGCAAGACACTCGGGAGTAGTCGGGTCTGGTGTAAATAAGGCTTCGCTAAATCTCTGCTGTAATGCAAGAGCTGAAAGAAGAGTGAGCAAATAGCAAGCCAGCCATGATTGCCGATGGAAGAGCAACGCCTACCAATCTGTGCTTGAGGATCATCTGGGCGAGGTGGTTTCTTCGGCGGTATGATTGTCCCATCAGCAGTCCTGAAGAACGGACAAAGGATCTGGTCAGTAACAGATCGAAACGAGGCTCATTCCGTCTCGACCGACCTCGTCACTCCTGTTTTCCTCAACTTGACAGTCTTCATTTCCTCAAGAACTTGCGTCATATCCATTTTTGGTATCGACGGATCATCTTTCCCTCTTTTTGAAACGGCCTTCTGGGAGTAGTGAGCATGCAGCAACATGAGCAGTCGGACGTTCCTTAACTTACCGTTTTTATCTTCCTTAGTGTGCCGTCCCCAGGTGCATAAACGGACGACGTGCTTAGTAATAGTGGAGGAGGCGGAGGAGGCGGCGGAGGTGCAGCCCATGACAGAGGCATAGGGGAATGCGCGGGAGACGGGGGCGGAGTAACATGGGATAGTCTCTGCTCCAGCTCGGCTATTTTGCGTTCGAGTGCAGCGATCCGATCTGCTGTTAGAGCAAGCCAAATTAGACATCTAAGAATCCGAGTTTGCATCTGCGTTTCGCGTGCTGCGCGTCTACCTTCGCTTGGTGAGCGTTGATCGGAGGAGTCACTTTTAGTCCAAGAAATGTCTGGAGTCTCTGGAGGTTTGATGGCCAATTGAAACGAGTCGGAAAGTTCCTGCAACGTATTAAATGGCGCCTTTCGCACCCTCCCATCAATGACTTTGGCCGGCTTCGGTTTGCTAACACCCCCTCTGCTACCGCGACGCTTTGGTCTCAAGTGGTCTATTCCATAGCGAATCTGCGAAATGGCAGCCGTCAAAAATACGACGCGATTTGCATATCCAGAATAAATCCCACCATAAGATAGTGGTCTGACTTACCGTTCCCGTTACCGTCCCCGAAATTGCACCGAAAAGTGACGATAGATATGAGGGCGTGCGTTTGGTCAAGGCGAGAGGTTGTTGAGCCTGCGTCTGGTTTCCCGCCCCGTACCCCATTTCCTTTTTCCTCTGCAGAACGCAAGCGTGGACAGTCTAGCACGGAAGCCGTTCAATGCGAATGTGAATTTGGACGAGTTGATGGAGGTCAAGCAGGCCAAAAAATTCTGTTTACAGATGTCGAGCACGCCCTTCGAGCAGCTGCAGCGGAAAGGAGACGAAACCATTGTGGTCACGTGATGGCGTGATTTGGGATCGCGAGCGAGCGCCTCTGAGCCCGTGCCCTTTGCTTCATTCTTGTTCATCTTGTTCATCTGTTTCCAGCAGTTCACAGCATTGGCAAAAACAGTTCAGGAAACCACCACATAGTATGAGTACAAACGAAGAAATATTGCAGCAGATTGCGCTGCTCAGAGGTGCGTAACGCACGGGACGGGGTTGACCGCACCTGCTGAGACTCGGCTAGCCTCCCTAACTCTTGTCGGTTCAGGGGCCATTGAACGCCACGAGCAGGGTTTGAATCCTATCGCACCCCGGCACAGCTCTAAACCCTACGCATACAGTCCTTATGGAAGACCGCCGGGCAGAGGCCACCAGATGAAATCTGTTAATTCCTCTGGCGTTAAAGTTGCGGCCTCTCGACCCTCATCGTTGCAGAGATTTTCTCGACATAAAACCTTAATAAATGCGGGGGCAGCCCAGCAAAGTGCTCCAGTCTCGGTGGTCCCAACAGTGACACCACAAGCACCGGCTTCCGTTTCGCTTCTTCCTGCCCAGCCGGAAAGCCAAGAATCGAGCGCCTTTGTGAGACGTGGAAACAAACTTGTCCGTGTCGGAGCACGTATGTACCGATATCGAATTCTGGCGCCTTATGATACTCGGGGTCGGCGTCCTGTACAGTGATTCCTTGGCGACGATGCTTTCCATGACGTAATTGGACAAGGTGCAAGCAGAAAGGCGATTTGGATGCTGCCTTTATCGACGTCAACTTCGTACGACGCCGATCCCTTGTAGTCATTGGACATTTAGACTTGGACAGGATTATTCACATTTTTACATGACAATGTTGCAATGGTCCCGATTTAGCTTCGACGATACCCAAACCTACGATACCCCGACCTGTAAAGTTACACACGACTCTTCAACGGTGAGAAACGGGACAAATAGGTTGGGCTACATTTTTTACCATTGTGCTAACCCAAGTAAGCTCAGTCCGCCCCAAAATGCCGGCATGCCGAGGTCTGTTAACAACAGTTTGCTGGTGGTGGATGGAGTAAGCTACAAGAAGAACGTCAGCGGCAATATGCTGGTCAATGTGGCGGCTCGTAAGTAGATTGTTTTCGAGTAACCCTTTTTTTGTTAAAACATTTTCGTGGATTTCACCGCTTCTACCCTGGTATAGCACCTCCCAAAACGCCGACGCGCCGACCCAAACTGGTCACAATCGGTGGGGTGGATTTTGTGGTTGACCCTGTCAGAAAAAAGCTTGTGAGAAAGGATGGTAAGGACGGTTTGGCCTGGAGTGGGGATCATCGAAACTCAGTGTGACATTGTTTCTCGTCAGTGCATGGGGAAATTGAAGGATCTCCGACGCCGAAAAGGACGCCGAAACATGTCGTCGTAAATGGAACGTCGTATGTGCGCAGTAAAAGCGGCAACCTTATTCTGCAGAAGGAGCCTCTGGCTAGGTGCGAAACGAGACGGTTGTTTTATGTCACTGTCACATGGTTTGCGTCTAACTTTTCTGCCGATGTGTTTTAGGCCTACTCCTCGACCTTGGACCAATACCCAGCACAAATATCGGCATCCGGGACAGCCGGCGCGATACTGTCAATTTTATCGTTTCGGTATTCTTTTCAAGTGCGGTGAGGAGATTGAGGTAAACTCTGATTCTGATTGAGCTCTATTTCCTAGGTAAATGTGACAAGGGGACTGCCTGTGCATTTATTCATGATCCAACACGGATTGCAGTTTGTCCGAACTATCTCCGCGGCACCTGCGAAGAGTTAAATTGCCGGCTTTCCCACCACCCAACGGATAAGAATATGCCCGTTTGTTATCATTTCTCGAGATTTGTGGGTTGTCAGAACGAGGACTGTCATTATCTTCACGTCAAATACTCGGAAAAGGCTCCCATTTGCCGGCCGTTTGCGACTGAAGGATATTGCGAAGCCGGCGGTCAATGTCAAAACAAACATATGTTCAAATGTCCAGACTTCGCTGCAGGAAAATGCGAGAATCCCAAATGTCGGTTACCGCATGAAACCAAAGCGCGCGACGATGGAGGTTCGGCAAACCGTTCACTACAGCGACATGGAGCTGAAGAGCGCGTCAGTGCGGATGAAGAAGAGGATCAACTACCGATTCGACCCGCTTTCGAGTATGAAACCGCAGATGAAGACGAAGAACTTGATACCGAATCAGATGCCGGAGTAGCGCTCTCCGAGTATGAGCAGAATGATATGATTCGATTAGATAGTGACCAGGAAATGATATCTCTTGATGGTGGAGACGAGTGGGAGGAGGAAGATGATGAGGAAGAAGAGTCTGGGGAGGAAGGGGGCGACGATGATCATGACGCCATTTCCCCGCTGAATGTAGTCGTGGATTTGACCGATGATGATTGAAATCTTGGTCGTGTAGGGGACCTCGTCACCCCTTTGGTGGTTTTTGGGCACTTCTCTCTGGCTTTACCGCCTGTCTGTTAGGGAAAGAAACAAAATATTGGAAAATGCAACAAAAACAAAGATTGGTCACATGAAATTTTGCATTTCATTTGGGAGTTTGTGTCCGCGTTTTGTCCAGGCTTTTTAGACGTGGAGGAGGAGCAGTGCTGTTGATTGTTTTGAGATTTACTGAGGATGTGTTTGGATTCAGCGTGCTGCGCCATCTCCAACTGCTGATGTCATCCACAACAGCTCTCAGCTGTGTTTGGGGGCAGTTTCGTTTGCAGGTTTGGTGCTTTTTCTTTCCTATGTACGAAAAAGGGTGGTTGGGCGACCCATCATACACGACGTCGTTCTTTCCATTCCTGAAAACCTTCAAAGAAACCCCTCAACACAAAAATGCCTCCGAGGCCTCCTTACTGTATGTGCCGGTGGCGCGCGTGATTATGCAACGAGGGGGTTTCCAAATAAATGAATGCGGGCATTGATCTCAACTCTCGCTCTCGCTCTTAAAAGGCCATTGCTCTTGAACCTCAACGCACTAAAACCCATACCACCTCGTTAAACTAAATATACAATTATGGCAAGACGCAACAGGTATATCCAAACGTTCGCGCGCGCCCATATGGGCCATCGGGCCTTGGATACCCCACGTATGATTGGGGCTCTGATCAATGGTTATTTCAGGAGTGCCACTGTAGGAGGAGAAATGAAGCGTCCCGACTTGGATTTGAATCCACTTCTTTCTAAAGGTACGTTCTATGTGTTCATTTGGGTGCAGACGCACAACTAATACCATCACCCGGTTTCCTGTGTTGATCAGGAGGACTGTCCAAGGAGGACGGGGGAGGTCTGAAGAAGTTTGGCGGATTTGATGATTTGGCCGACCTTGTTGCTCACAGGTAGGTGTTTGTGGTCTTCCTTTCGCCGTATGCTTTACTGCTGACTGGTCCGTGCTCCCCGCCGCCCAACTTGGATCAGGCCAGCGAAGGAGGATCTGATTGCCAAGGGGATTTTGAAAGGTACCAGCAAATCGGCTGAATTGAACCTTTCGTCCTGATCTAACACGTATCGGTGCCCCATATGTATAGCTGACGATTTCGCCGACCTTGGAAAGGTGAAATGACACGTAGTTGAATGTTGCACAAAGGTAGCCCAATTCACACCTTTCGCTTTCCCTCATTTAGGGCAATTTTGGAGATTTGAGTGCGCTCCAACCCAATAAAAAAGCGCCTCTTGGTATGTTATAACGTCATCCGAAGAGTTCTTTTGATATCACGTTGTTTACAAACAGTCGTTCCATCAGGGAAAGCATGAGACGAGATACCGCTGCTTGGCATTTGCGTAGTGTGAAAACCCTGCAAATATAACCCCCTCAACACGTGTAGGGCAGGATAGGATAGGATAGGATAGGATAGGGTTGGATGCTCGATAATAGAATGCTGTCCAGCACGTTAGGCCACGCTACACCAAGGATGAACAACCGCGCGTGCAATTACAGCAATGAAAGGTCCTATTTACATGCCAGAGGCAACACGGATGTACAAATTATGACTGAGCTCCACCAGTTGGTTGACCAGGTGGTTGAGTTGGTTGACCAGGTGGTTGCTTGGTCAACTCCGCGCTAGAGGTCAAAGACGAGCATCGTTTGTTTTAAACGCTTGCGTTTTATCAAGAGGCAGCGAATCCGATCCTGCCAAGATAGTACACACCGCAGCTGCCTGGAAAACTCATCATCCAAGTCTTCGTCGTCCCAATTATCTTGCCAAAGTTCCGAGTCTTCCCTGTCTTCGTCGGCCTCTGTCCAGTCTGACGCCAGGTATGAGGTTTACTGGTTGGCTGTCGACACTAAATCTACGTACCCTCGACGCTGAAGTCCTCAAACTCGTCGTCATCTTCAATGGAACTCATTGTTGGAAGATGCCCCTTTCCTTGTTGAGGATGTGCGGGTCCCGACATTTTTGGACCGACGATGCAAAAAGAGTTGAATTGAAATTAACGGGGGTTCCGCGACTTTCCCAGCGAGTTTCTGGGGCCGGGGTTGTGGCGTTCACCAGTCACAAGCCACTGACTAGCGACTTGCTCCAACTTGCTTCCCTTGAGCGCAGTTTTCCAAATTCAAACACTCAAATTATCTACCCAGTAAAAGAGGAGCAGACCAGACCATATAATGAGCAACAGCACAATTCTCCGCATCCAGAGGTATTGCAACCTTCTCTCGTCCTACTGGGGTTGTCTGTGTCATCCGGCTACAAAACTGACTTTCCCACGCTGCTCTCCCTCTGAAGGGAGTTGTTGGACATTCAACGTAACCCCGACCACCAGCTATTTCTTTACCATGACGACAAAAACCTCAAGCATGTCCACGCGCTCATCACAGGACCCTCTGGAAGTCCCTATTGGTATGGTTCGGCAGCTGTCTTATTCAGGGCGACAATTCAACTCATCTGTCCCACGCACAATGCACGCAGCTTGGGGATGTTTGTGAGTACTGCGGCATAACAGTCGGTGCGTGGAGATACTAAAAAGCGTATTTCAGGACTTTGTGTACAATTTTGGGGACGACTACCCCGCCAACCCGCCGAAAGGTAGTGTTTGTGGCCTTTCTCTTAGATGTGCGATTCGACTCCCTTCAACTTACAAGGGCGATTTTCATTTGTTGTTCAGTCAATGCGCTCACGACGAACAATGGAAGGACCCGGTTCAATCCCAACATATACGCCAAGTATGGTCTCCGCGTATCGTGAAGGAGATGTGTCCAGAACTCATCGCACCTGTTGTCCTATCAGTGGAAAAGTGTGTCTCAGCATTTTGGGGACTTGGAGGGGAGAGGCGGGAGAAAATTGGAGCTCTGCACACGGTATCCTGTCAATCGCCCTGTGTACGTAGATCAAAATTGCTTTCGATTTGGGTTTGGTGAAGGTTTAACGTATGCTCTCGCTTTCCCAGCTATTCAGTCTCTGATGTCGGATAAGGTGAGACCTTCCTTTGGCCAGCAGTATCGGCAGGCCCATTAACGTTGCGTTCGCGAATCGTGTTAGCCCTACTTGAACGAGGTTGGTTGTGCGAGAGCTTAACGGTTGGCTACTTAGTCTGACCTTTCACGAACATGAAGCCAGGATTCGACAAAACAACCGATCCCAAAGTGATCGAGCCGTATAATCAGAAGATTATGCATGGTTAGTCGTAATACTCTTCCTGGCCTCAAGTGCTTCTTATCTGACTTGGCATTCCAGAAACACTGAGGATTGCTGTGTGCGACCGGTTGGAGCAGGTTAGTCAAACTTAGACTATGTGGAACTGCTTCAGTGGGCCCTAACACATTTCGAAAGTGTCTCGGATGGAAGAAGAGTGACATCAAAGTCGATGGTGCTGCCGCTTCCATACAACGGAACTTCTGCAGCTGCCGAGAACGCAGTCCATTTGAAGACCTCGCAAAACGCATGATGTTATGTTATCATGACAGATACATGGTACGTAAGCCGAAATATCAATTTTACTTCATCTCAAAATTGATCGTCGTCATTAGGATATCGTTGCTCGGGAGTCAGAAAAAGTGGAAGATGGATCAGGCAAGCGATTCGCTCCCTTTTTCGCACATTTCGTACGTCGCCTAAACTCTTTTCTTCCAACCAGCATTTGTGAGGACTCAGTTTGAAGGAGGAAATAACACTATGGAAGGTGCTCGTCCTGAGAAGATCAGCTTCCAATTTGCATTGCGTCATTAACTTGCGTTCGTACAGGCCACTTCCACTACGCCCAACTAAAGGAGAGGCTTCAAAAGATCTATGCAGAGTTACTTGATGAATCCGAGAAGTGGACGAGGTACGTAATATCTGTCTTTTTGACATGACTGTAGAGGGAATTCTCAATTTCATTCCGTCACAGGGAATCCCGGGAATGGGTGAAGCAGGACACTACTACGGCGAGCAACCTCAAAAGCCAGGTGGGAACCACGGTGCCGTTGTGTGATTCAGCTGTTTTCGATCGCTGACGAAGATTGCGCTCTGTAGTTTGACCAAATTTGTGCATCGGAGGACTTCGAAAGTTCAATACTCCTCGAACTGGAGGATGACAACCCTTTTGTGTGGATTACTACGTTCATTGGCATGCCTGCATCTCAATACGACGGAGGCATGTTCCGGGCAAAGATTGTTTTCCACGACAGATTTCCAGACATACTTCCCCGCGTCCGTTTCGTGAGTGAAGTGTTCCACCCACAAATCACGAAAGACGGTGTACCATTCTACCGGTATGTCCAGAATCTGGAAACTATTCTTATCGCATGCTTATCGCAAGCTCATTTGGATTTTGGATGATTGTCTTGTATAGTGTGCAAAGACCAGACGATGTCCGGCAACATCTGGAAACGCTACTTGAACTCTTCACCAAGGATCCGAAAAAGTATGAACATGTTGAGACCGCATCTTTCTTTGTTTGCAGCTAATAATCGTCGCCCTTCCGCGCAGTGACCCAACGACCCATGTGAACCAGAAAGCCGCATCGCTCTACTTTGGGACCAAAGAAGAGCGGCGAGACTACAACCGGAATGTCCGTCGATGCGCACAACGCAGCGTCGAGTACTGATAAATCCATCGTTCAGTCGCATAGAAAATCTCCCTATTCCGTAGCACATATTTCCTTTACATTCTTGTGTCTAGATGCTTGCTCGTTAGTGGCGAGCCTGTTTTGTGAATAGTCAAACTTTTGATTTTGCGAGAGTGACGCGTGGCGGTTTCAGCCCAGTCCTTAAATTTTTGGAGACCCGTTGATGGGCCCAGATCGTGCGCAAGCCTGACCTTTCTCATCTGTTCATCAGCCCAATTTCTTGGGCATTCAATAGCCATAGATCTCGCACTTTGAAAGAAGCCTCCTCTTACCCCTCGCGTTTGAACCATATCACTCATGGTGTGAAAATGCCCCCAAAGCCATACCCACCACCACTCTCTCCCCCACGCGTCAATGGGCGGGTGCGCGTATTCTCAACGGAACCTGATAACGGTGAACCAGTGTCAAACTCTTCTCAGACCACGGCCGTTCGACCGAAGCGTAAAGCGCGGGAGGGTGCTGGCCTCTCCCTCAACCACACAAAGCGCGCCAGAGATGAGTTTGGGTCGCGCAGGGTGCTTGGGCCTATTGGGGATCTCGGAGGTGGGGACGGGGACGAAGGGGGAGAGGTTAGCATGTTTGATTCCCTGATGGAATCGGCGGCACGGGGAGATGATAGAGATGGGGCTGCTGGGATTTTTGGCGGCGTTGGCGGTGGTAGCAGTAGCGGTGGGATGGACGCACTTCTTTCGCACATGCCATCCATGAAACTTGGAAACCGCCTCTCCACGAAACCCACCAAACACCCCCGCCCGACTTCAGACCCGATCCCAGGCTTCTACGACGATCCGTTTGCCAGCACTCCATCCTCCGGAGGCGCTGCGCACGGTGGGATGGCCACAGCTCTTGCTGGCGTCATAGAGTCAGATGATGAGGATGTGATGGAGTACCCGTCTTCTTATCCACCACGCCTACCCAGACGCAAACCCACTCGCGATTTTCTCGCTGACCCTCCGTCGGATCCTTGGAAATCCGATGACGACGAGAAGGCGGAAGCAATGTTTATGGATATGAAAGCAAGGTCTGAAAAGGTGTGGGGACCGGGTCGGCCTCGCAGAAAGAATGTTGCTGAGGAGGAAGAGGGCGGTTTTGGGGATCTGGGCCGTGTGGGCGGTTTGGGGAAACCGTTTGCCAGGAATTTGATGGGCGAATTCATGAAGGTGGCCTCGCAAGAGCGACAAATTGAGAAACAGCAAAGGGAGGATCCGCATGGTTTCGGCCATGTGCAATCAGATGCATGGCTCACACCGTCAAAACCCCCAACTTCGCGAAACTTGTCATTCCAGCCACCTACGACGCCAAACAAACCAGTGGCCAGGAACCTGCTCATGGAATTCCTCCACGTTCGCGAGCCATCCGAGTTTTCGGCGTCATCTGCCGGAACTTTGCCGGACATGTTCATATCCTCTTCTCCTCACACTAACCGCACCCTATCCTCACCTCACGCTCCGAGAATTGCCGATTTGTTCGGGTCGCCCAGCATGTCCCCTTTTGGTAGGAGGTTAGGAGATCCGACACCGCCTCCTACGCCCGGCCATGCGAGGCATGCCAATGCGCTTGTTGGCAAAACAGATTTGGTTATGGCGGGGACTGATGTGCCGATGCAAAGGCAGAGGACGCCGTCGCCCAAACTTCGGGGGAACTGGGATGTCGATATGGACCAGCAAAGCGATGCAAGGCTTTAAGTTTTACGTTTGGGGACCACTTAGGGTCGGAGCGTTAGAATTGGTTGTACCATAGGATGTGGGGATGTGGGGCTGTGGGAACAATACAAATGTAGTATAAAATTGGTTGGATGCCTTTTGCTTTCTTCGCTTCTCATGAGTGACCATACAAAAAGGAATCAGTTGTCTCTGAGCCTCAATGTCCAAGTGGGCCCAACCAGTAGCCATGATGTAGGCTCACTTTGCAGACAAGTGTTCCGCAGGGTGCTCACAATATGTGGCACCCGCGCAATAGGTCGATTCCTCTATCTAACCACCAAGAACTATACTTTATCACCCCCCGACTCTCACTTCCGCCAGGTGGCGGACCTATATAAATGGAATGTTGCACTCCATCCACGCTAGTGCTTTCTCCCTTATACTCAAGATCAATCCGCCAATAAAGTGTCTGCCGAGCTCGGTCGTACTTCCACTCTCCATCAGATACGCGGACTTCCAACCTAGGCATCTTCCCGTAATGGAAGTTGGGAACGAAAATTTCGGTAACATGCGCGGGCGAGTCCCACCCGCTTTTTGTTGTTTCTGTTCGGCGGTGATCGGACGATAATGGCCGCGAGGTAAACTGGAGATTGAAGGTGAGCTCAGAGAGATTAAAGCGCATCATAGTTGGCTCGCCGGCAATTTTGGCTGCGTAAGGTCGAACGACCGCATCCAGGGCGCGTCCGCCAATATGATGGTAATGCTGGTGGTGTCCTTCGTGATCTTCGTTTATTACAGCCTCCGTGATATCGAAAGGCGTTGAAGGAACGGACCCGTTGTGGGATTGCCGATCAACTGACGGTATAGTAAGCGAAAGACCACTGGATGCTGGAGGCTTCAAATCTCTTGTGCGGTCCTCGCCCTCTTTCTCCCCGGAAAGTTCATCATCAGGCAATCCCAGCCGAGAGCTTGGACGGGACGGGTGGCGTGAACTGGGCGAACTTGGAGAGTAGATAGAAAAGTCCTCTCCATTCCAATGGTCTCCCCACATGTTATCATTGTGCGGGTTGTAATTCCACAGGGTAAAATTAAGAAGACTCGCCTGTGCCCGTCGCAGAATTAGCATGTGGAACAGCCATTTGAGGCGACATAAAGGCATGGTGCAATTACCTCCATTGCGTTGATGACGGCGTCGAGGAAGTTTGTATGATCTCGGTAATCACCGGTTTCAAAGGCCTGGAATGATTTTTTTGGTCAGGTGTCTTTCGCAGAATTATCGCACAGTGCATTCATCACCTTCTTCTCGTTCATATCCATGGGAATTCCACATTCGCCGATTACACATGGTTTCTTGCCCACATTGTTCAATCCCATCCGCGCAAGGTTTCGGATTTGCCCCTTGTAATTCTCATTCGCACCGGCAATCCCAAAATATGTAGCGCTCAACACATTTTTCGTTCCCTGCACGGTTGAAGAACAATGGAATGAACGACTCCGGCATACAAAAAGATGGTAGCATGGGGATGCCAAGTCACTCCTACCCGACTGAGCCCTTGTACGTCATGAGTAACGAAGCCAAACGACTGCAAGGAAGTGTGAGTGGATTGCACACCCCGTCGAGCAGCCACTGCCGCAACATTTACCTTTGTGAATAGCGCCTTCAAGTCGTACCAGTGAGGCGCGTAAACCAGACTGGCATGGTCATCCTCGGCTGATAAGAGCGGGGGGTCCTCATTGGGTATAGGTTCAAAGAAGATTAACATGTCGCGATTGATGCTGAGAATGGCCTCTCTGTAACGGTTGATGAAAGGGACGTAGCAGTCCTTGTAGAAGCTAATTTTGCGATTTTGGGCTGGATGCTTGCTGAAGTAGTCAGGTTTGAGGGCTCGCGGATTGCCGTTACTGTCGACATCCCAGACACCGTGTTGCTTCCTGTTGTATATTAATATACATGCAATGCAACGCTCCAGTCCGGTGACATACAGCGCACGCACCATATGCACTCCCTTCCAGGGAGCCAAACCGACACTCCATTTGGATTCAAAATCTTTTTGGAGCTTTTCCGGGTCGGCCAGGGCCAACTCTTTACCCAAACATCCACTTCCTGGGCACAAGCTGGTTAAGGCGAGTGCAGGAAGGACGACACACGCACTCTGGCAGACTAATACCTGCGAGATTCCGTCACCCAGAGCCATAGATTGCAATGCACTGGGATAATCGCCAAAGTGCAGATCTTTTAGCGGATCAAACTGGTAGACAGACGCCATGCCAATATAGCCGGTGTGCGGCTCGTTCATTACTTCAAACCCAACAATTGCCTCAAGATCCTTTAACCGTCTAGCAGTCCGATAACTGAGCACTGACGTATTATAGTTGGAACAAAGGGAGATAAATACTCACTCAGCCAGGTGACGAAAGCAGGCGCAGAAGTGTCTTTGGAGAAATTGCTGAATCGGCTCTCCGCGATATGTTGCATGTGGAGCGAAGATGTCCCCACCGAAGAAAAGTGTAAACATCGTCGCAGAGGCCAGTTTTTGGTAGTTCGTCGGCCACGCCGTATGACCGCTGTCTTCCGGCATCGCCTTTTGATGCACATACGCCGCCCCCGTCTCCATAAACTTCGTCAAATCCATACCCGCCACTTCAAATGTCCATCCTGGCGCGCCAGACCCTCCCGAAAACCGACTCCACTAGAGTAGTGCAAATAGCGTCAGAGACAAAAAGGATCCGAGAATAATTGAGTGCGACTCACCGTATCCTGATGGGGATCTGTCGGTCAATAGACAGGGCAAGTATTAGGCCAAATGACACGTAGAAAACTTCTTCGCAGATACGTTACCTATGAAACACTTGATTCCATACTTTGGCGCCTTTTCAAGCACCTGAATCAAGTAATCAATGAACTCCTCATCGTAAATGCCAGGCCCCTCGTGTTCTGCATTGTAACGAGGCTTAAACATAGTCGGAGGTAAAGTTCAAAATGCCAGCACTCACCTAGGGCCTCCCACGTAACAAGGAATCTCACGAATGTCAAACCCCACGCGCGCAACCTTTCGAAATGCTCGTCCACCTCGTCGAGAGGAAAGGGCCTGCCGACGAACGAAACTACGGTATGGTTGTAAAACCCCTCTCCCAGGTGCGTAGACCCGGGGGGACTGGTCGGTATCTTCGAAGTTCCAGATATATTTACGCCCCGAAGAAGGAGGGTGCGGCCATGCGCGTCTGTGAACCGACCGTTGTGGGAAAGGACACGGCCATGTATCTCCTGAGCCCGTTCAAACGTGTCGAGCTCCCCACCGTGGGCCGAGAACTCCACTAACTGGTCCATGGACGGCATCGCGGGCACCGTGGACATTGTTCGTCCGTCAAATGCTGAATGCGCTTGTTGGACTGGAATTGCGAAGGGGCAGCGAGGTTCCGAATCGATGTGGCGTCCGAGGCGCTGGACGGTCGGTGCAACACCTCCCCGACGGTGGCAATTATCATAACACTGACGGTCGCCTAAAGACTGAAATGTCAGGACGCTTGGTTGAGTCCAATTTCCACAACGATTCTCAGGTGCTCTATGTGGAATGGGAAACTATCTCCAGTTGTCTGCGCTAAGGGACGTTATTAGACCACCTCTGGCTCCTCATCCCCGCCCAACGCGGAACTGGCTGTATGCAAAGTCTTTTCTTTAGAAGAATTGACGGCTCAACTTGTCCTCTCTCGGCCGGTGCTGCTACGTATTGGTGATGAAGGGTATTCTCCTCTATTTTATTACGCGCCTTCCTTGGCAATTTCCCCAATTTTTCTCCTCAGGGTGGACTCTGCCGATACTCCCGAGGAGTATCTCTCAATTCCCGAAGAAGATGCCGCCGGTGCTCTGCTTGATACACGAAATCTGATAGATACCCTAGACTTAAAGCCTGTAGATGCTATCGAAAATATCATTATCCTTGACATCGGAAAGTTGCTTGGTAACGGAGGCAGACGCTGTGCTTTCGCGTGCTTGCGACCGGCTATGACCATCGTTCGATTGACAGGGGGATCTGAAAACGCACTGCTCTTCCAGCTGAACACGTCTCAAGGCGTTTTTATATATCGAGCTAGCTCCGAAAGGCAAAAGAAAGAGATTTGTAACCTCATTCGGGTAATGGCTGAGATGAAGGAACCGACCGTTGATCTGGGTTTGCGGACTAGTGGACCGGCGCGGATTCAAGGCGCGTTATACCGATCCCCTAAAGGGTGAGGATTTGGACGTCACAGCTCGGTAATGATCGCCAGTTCTTGGTTTTCTCCCTTAACCATTTCGATTTGCAAGAATTGAGAATTTAGTAAATCAGTACGAGTCAATATGCGAGCAATATGAAGCCAAACTGATGACCTTGAGGGTAGTAACTTCATATCAATGTATCTGTATGCGTGAAGCATGATTAAACACCATCTTACTCTTTCTAAAGGCGGCATTGGCTGATAAGGCAAATTCTCTTGCCTCCATAACAACAAAGTTTCAGCAGCTGGAGGAAACTAATGCGGTATGGAATGGTCCGTGGAGGTAGTTTGCTATGCGCGAGCCGTATCTAAAACTCGGTGCCGACAGTCGATTCTAGAATCTCTCCACACAGCGCAAAAACAGAATGAAGCTCTCGCTGCACGATTATCCGAAGTAGACAGGGTTTCTCTTGAAGCTGGAGACCGCATCGCTTCCATGCAACGGAAGATGGATGAGAGGAGAGAGATAATGTTGGTCAAATCCCGATTGGTGAGTTGCGGTACATGTGGGCGATCCGGAAGTTGCCAGGGATTGATTCTGTTTGCAAAGTTGGATACCCTTGACGTGAGATTAAGCATGCATTCCGGTCCTCAAAAATGGAATTGGAGAGACGTCATCAGAACGGGTGAGGGCCGGCGATCATCATCAACTTCAACAAAAACCAGCCGCTTAGTGATTGGATCGTGCTCCAGCTCTAGCTGTTGTCCTCATCGGTGTGGTGGCCCACTACATTTGGATGCTCTTTTTGCTCCGATGGTGACGATTTAGTTGAATGACAGTGCGATGTACCCTTATTTAATACATTAGGACGTTTGTTTGCAGTGTTTGGCTGTCAATTGCAATCAATCCTTCACAGTTGGAATGTCGCACTGGTCTCCTATAGGTATTTTCAAGAACGACATGTCCAAGAACGGGGAAACCACGCAACTCAAGAACCTAAGGGGCGGTGCCCAGCATAGCATACGCTCCCTCTCTGAATGCGAACTGCATAAAGGTTATCTTCCTATGCTCATAACCCACGGACGGACTTGCGGTCCTAGTGGGGTAGCCAAAGACTCTCACTCGACACAAGCGCTGTTGCACCATGCCACGCGCTGGGTATCCAACAAGAAATAGGCAGAACAGGTTTGGCTTCACAAGCAGTTTCATGGGACTGAATGGTCCATCTTGCGAGAGAGTTGGGATGGGAATTTGGTGGAAATGTTAAGCTATTCATACCAACCTTATTGCTGCTGTTGCACCTCCATAACTCCCGTACCCGTCAACTCCCACGCATCTCCTTGCGCCGCCTCTTCGACACCTGCGACTTTGAAGCCCCCGTTTCGCCATACATCCTTGACAAGCCTCCTTAAAAGAAAATGTCTGCGACTCAAACTTTCGCAAGCAGCGCTTTGGCGTCCCCCAGTGACACCAATGGCCACGATCAGCGCCACATGACCGATGAAAATCCAAGCTATGAGATTGTAAAGATAGCAGAGGATGAAGTTCGTCAGGGCAGCCAGGAGAAGAAGAATTTGAAAGTGATGCGGGGGAAGGCTAAATCCGGAGAAAAGGGTATTGAATGCGTACCTGGTAATAACAGCAAAAGGACGTCAGGTGAAGGGAGGAGCTCAGTTATGTGAACCGGTCAATGGTGGAGGCTTACACTGAGAACAGATCGCCAGTAGCATTATAAATGTAAAGCCCGTTACTGGCCATGACTGGGTTGGATTCGACGATTCTGTAGAACAAGTCAGCCTTGTTTGACGCCGTTGATACACTTCCCCGTTCGCATGTAAAGCAGCGCAGACACTCCCAATGCATACTGAGAGAAAACTTACAGCCAAATATATCCGCCGTAAATCAACGCACACGAAAAAGTCATATTCCAATGTAGCACCCTTGCATTATCTCTAAACCGGCGTATCCATGTCGTGGCCAATCCCAGAGCGCACACAGGTAAGAAGTACGACAGTCGAAAGTGGCGCACGTACGTCGAACCTCTGTCTTCACAAAGGGAGATGGATGTTCCCCCCTTCCGACTGGGGTCACAGAACCTGGGTAAAACAATATCGCTGTTGTTTGACAAACGGTCTTGTGTAGTGGACAGAAGCGGGTATCTTACGTGTTGACGTCAAGGTATATGTGGAGCATCTCAGCGGCAAATAATAAAATGATATTCATCCGAGAAAGAGAGCGGAATGTCGTATTTTGAAATTCTAGGTATTCCTTTTCTCTGTATAGAAAAGCATGAAAAAATCAGCAACGGTACACCGGCGGGAAGCATTAAAAAGACCTCACATTTCCGAATCCTCCCAAACTAGATACACATAGTCTTTCCAAAATCGATACGCACGCGCACGAAACCCCTTCGGCCTGGCTCGGACAGGCGCTTCCGCGTTTTCAGAAGTTACATTTTCTTCAAGGTGGTCAATGTCGGAATTCGCCACAACGTGGGTCGAACGAATGATGTGCGAAGCGGCTTTCCATGAATCGTCTCTAAGCATCTTTTTGTGTCCACAACCATATTCTCTATCTGATGCGCAAGCATTCACGTTCGCAACTCCCCCCCTGCCCTCCACATAACCACTGCCAGAACCCTCCTGTCGCGCGTCCATACTCGGACTGTCTCCTTCCCGATCCGCTCCCATATTCAGCGCCATAACGCTGCGCTGTTCTCGCAGGTTTTTGATCTCCTCCAACAAGTCGTCCAGTCCCCTTTTTGTAACGGCTGTGGTTGGTATATTTCGTGCCGATGCCACAACATGTTCCATGACAAAGACGGCACGCAGGCAAGATTCAAAGAGGTAACACTGAGACACTGCTGCTAAAGCGCTGGGAAAAAAAGTAAATTGCGCTGGTTTGAGCAATGAGAAAAAACAACGTTGCGAGAATCCTTTGATAGGTACCAGAACCCGTAACAGGAAAGTTGCGTCCCAAACTGCGTTAACGACGTCGCCTCGTAGCAGTAGCTGAGAGCTACATAATTTCCAAATACAGCGCATGCTGATATTGTACATGACAGGGGAAAGCTCCATGATATCCAAATTAATTTCAAAGACCAATGCCCTCCCAATCAATTCTGATTTCAAAGAATTCACCCACAAAACTCACCCACAATAAACTGAGCTGACCCCAGTGTAAAGCATCACACACCATCCATACTGGAGATACGTATCAAAAGGCTTTGCCTCTGATAGTATGCGCAGAGGAATCATCCCGCACTCAAAGCCCGCCATCAAGTTCAGCATGGCGACCATCATCAGCAGAGAAATGAACCAGTGCTGGTAATAGTGTATAGATGGGCGATTTCGAATGAGGAAGAGAATGAAACCGGCGAAGATACATATGAGCGTGTTGGCGAAATAGCATTTGAAAACTGTAAACCAACAACAACTGATGTGTGAGTTAGAATGAACAGCATGACTGTCCGCATCCTAAGCAGCCTCCCATAGCTCGTTCTTACCTAGCTGATTGCTGACAGGGTCGCCATTTCTCATGAGCAACCCAAGAAAAGCAGCAAACACTAAAATCATGGAACGCAGCATTATTCAAACTGGCGAGGCGAATTCTTTGTGTGCTGCAATACAAGGCTTACCAACAGCACAGACGGCAGCAACGTAAAAATTATGCTTAGTGGCCATTTCCGAATACTTTGTCCAAAACTCCCGCTCAATATCGGGATCGACGAATTTTAACATCCATCGGTTCAGTGGATACCGACTTTCAATCTCTAATAATGCGGCTGCAATTTCGGCATCTTTGGCCACAGAGGTCTGGCCTGTGGCAAGCTCAACCAAGAGGGTCAGAGAAGGCATGCGCTTTTGTTGAAGGTTAGCCGGCGCTCTAGGTGCGGGGTTGTGACGAGGGCCGGGTGCGTATGGTACGGAAGGGAGATCATTGTCCTGCACTAATGTGGGTCTAGCTTTTTCTGAAGTGCTGGCCGTTTGAAGGGACATGTATGCGCTCCTGAAGCTGATGAGATTGGAAACCAGGTTGATTGGTGATCGGCTTCCGACCATGGGGCGATTGACGCGACCGTTGGTACTCCGAACTTGCTAACTCTCCAGTGTTCTTCTTTCCGCAACATTTTTTGCTGCTTGAGGTTTCCTTTACTGTTACGTCACTTTGCAAATCTTCAGTAATTGGAGAAAAGCATTAGGTGTAGAACGAGCAAACTAGCTGAATTTCGGAATTTGTTACTCCTTGTTTGTTCTATGATACCGGTAGCTTGGACTGTTGGACGCGCGGCGCAGCAGATTGGCAATTCTATCAAATCTGGTAATTAAGGCTAATCAATCATGCCCGGAATAGCAAGATCAAGGAAGCCACGCGCTGATTGGTTGGAGAGTCTCAAGCCCCTCTCGTTGTTTTTTGCGAAACCTGGTTCCTGCATCTCGGCAGTACCTACCTAGCTGAATTTGCTGCCTGCCTTTCACAGTCCCACAATGTCAACAGGGGAGTATAGACAAGTCCAAATAAAGAAGTTCCCGCGAGCCGCAGGGCGGAAAACAGCCGAAGCCAGATACTGGCGGAAGTTTAAGGTGGGTCCTCCCGTCTGACCACAGCATGCACAACTTGAGCCGAACCGTCCTGATCACCTATCTCCAGTCCCCCGTATTGATCAAAGAATATGCGGCGGTCTCCTCAATACACTTTTCCCCCGTCGCCCCGTATGACTTTGCCGTAACCAGCTCCACGCGAGTGCAGGTGTACGGAACTGCCACGTCGTCTGTGAAGAAGTCCATTTCTCGCTTCAAGGATACGGCATATAGCGGCTGCATAAGAGGGGATGGGAAGTTACTTGTTGCTGGAGACGCTACTGGGTTGGTGCAGGTGTGTCTCTTGGGTTGAAAGGGCATATGCCAATGCGCTAGGACGTCTGATCAGTGACCGTTGCCTACAGCTGTTCGACTTGAACAGTAGAGCGATCCTTAGAACATTAAGTGGGCATGACGGGTATGTGTAGTATTGGATCGCTCTGTTATCCCATGGGCGTGAGTCTAACCTGGTCTTATCTTTGACCAGTGCTGTGCACGTCACACGATTTTCCCCGGACCAGAACCAAATTTTGTCGGCTGGAGATGATCGAACGGTGCGGATATGGGATGTCCCTACGCAGACACCAGCTGCACTGTTCAATGAGCATGAGGTGCGTCAGCCAAATCCACACCGCCGATGAAGAGAATGGAATTCATATGGAAATGGTTTAGGATTATGTACGAGCGGGCCTCGTCAGCAGTGACAATTGCAATTTAGTGCTATCAGGATCCTACGATCATACCGTGAAACTATGGGACTTGCGGGCCAAGGGTTGTATGATGACGATGCATCACGAGTTTCCTGTGGAGGCATTGTTGATGTATCCAGGCGGGGGATTGGTCGCATCGGCGGGGGGCAATCAAGTCAAAATTTGGGACATCCTTGGGGGAGGCCGTCTGCTTCAGACATTGTCAAACCACCAAAAGACGATCACTTGCATGGCTTTTGATGGCTCCGGGTCGCGTATCCTCACTGGATCATTGGACCACCACGTCAAGGTTTACAATCTACAGGATTATAAGGTCACCCACAGCGTCAAATACCCGGCTCCCGTACAGAGCCTGGCTGTTTCGGTACGTCGACTGCGTCTGAAAGATTCAGCGTTTGGTTGCCAGATTAATTTATCCTCTTGCAGCCCAATGATACGCACATGGTGGTGGGGATGACGACGGGTCTGTTGTCGATCCGTCAACGGGTTGTAAAAACAGAGGAGCTGATAGCACAACAGCAAGCGAAAGCGCAACTGCGTCGGGGTACCTACAAGTACTTCATCCGAGGCCAAAATGTGGGACCTAGCAAGGTATGTAGCCGCGCGCCATATCTGCTGGGTTCTGCAACAGTACTGACGTCAATTTTAGGATGACATTCGGATTGAGTCGCGACGTAAAGCCCGCCTACAACCGTATGACAAATTCCTGAAAAGTTTTCAGTACGCCAATGCTTTGGACGCAGCAATCATGGGGGTAAGACGGCGCTGATTTTTGAGAAGCTGTCGAAAAGCGAAAGTCTTGTAGTTGACTCTCCACTGCAGGGTGCGGGACCGGTTATCGTTGTCAGTCTCCTTGAGGAGCTCATCCACAGAAACGGCCTGAGGATTGCAGTGGGCGGCCGGGATGACCGAGGCCTAGAACCGGTTACACAATTCCTATGGAAGTACATCTCACATCCACGATATACCACACTTTTGATTGATGTTGCGAACGTCGTACTTGGTAGGCGGTCGTCCGTCGCTTTTGTGCGATTAGCCACAACGCCTAATCTCTCGATTCCGAACGACAGATCTTTACGCAAACGTGGCAGGTCAATCACCCATCATTGCGGAGACAATGCACAAGCTCCGCGAGAAAGTTTTGCAAGAAATCCGTCTTCAAGAGCGCTTGCAAGAGGTGCTGGGGTTAATGGATGCGATTTTCTCGGTATCAAGATAGCGCTGCTGTCCGCAACACCATTGTATAGATTATTTTTCATTTGCAAATAATATTTAATATAGCATTTTAAATCTCAAAGTTCAGAGAGCATTCCCTGTACAGACTCATAATAAGCCGGATCTAAACGCGAGGCCAGCTCTTGTTTGGTGAGCCATGCGTGATCTTCAGACTTTTCCGAAAGCGTCACTTTTCCGGCAATGATGTGGGCTTTCATGAAGAAGATCTGCATTGGCAATGAATGTTATTCACTATCTTCTGTGGCAAATGTTCCGTCTTCAAACACACCCATTTTTACCTTTCTGTTTCCCTCCACATGATGGCCCACTGGGGCTGTTCCTACAAACCAGGTATCCATGGCCGTTCCAACCTCATCACCAAGCTGTCGTGGGGCAGCCTTGAAAGGACCAGAGTCAATTGGGGCTATCGCCGGATTCAAAATTGACTGAGTGGCGGTACCTCGTGCAAAAGCTCTTCTCCTCGCAATTCCCCCGCAGGAAACTCCCACTTTCCCTTCCCCTTCCCTTTGACTACCAGATACAGCGTTCTTTGCAGCTGTCGATCCAGGCTTGTTACAGCCCCGTCCTCGTCAGCCTTTGTGACTCGCGGACTGAAAGCCACCCCCTTCAATTCTGCCTCCCTCGGTTGAACTAAGGGCGCCAACGACGGGTCTTTCACCCCCATAGCCTCGGCTGCTTTCGCTGCGGCTTCCTGAGCGGCAATCCATCGAGCTTCGGCGCTGGTACCTTTTTTAATGTGGAATGTTTTATTGAACGGACGAGCTTCGGAACGTTCCAGTCCTTGACGGAAGCGGTAGTAGGCTTCCTCAAATTCGGTGAGGTCGCGGAGGACCACGGGGTCGCGTTTTAAGAGAACGCCAACATGGATTTTAGAGGGCGAGGAGGTTGTTGCCAGCGTGCGTCTGCTCAACCGGAGGAGGTGAGAAGCTCTGCAGCATAGACTTGACGGTGATCTCAGCATTTTGTCTGTGTAGGTTGGGAAACTCGCAGAGGAATTTTATTTCGCCCTAATCTACTCAGTTTGGTTAAATTAATTGCAAAACAGCTTATTTTGAAGCCGTTCGGACATCTTCGGACAACACCAGACTTACTTCCTCAACCAAATCCTCCCCAAAACACTCCGCCATGACAAGACCCAATTTCGACAAAAAGCACCCCCGGGACGACAGCGATGACGCTGAGGAAACCAGCACGCATCAGCCGTCCAAAAAGACCCAGCGAACCTTGGACGACTTCGTCACGACTGACCGCTCATCGCGTTCACCAAGCCCCGAAAGGAACGATGCGGCCTCCAAAGAGATCAGCCAAGAAGACATTTTCCGGTCGCTTCGACTACGTCGGATTGTTAGGGAGAATCATGGAGCGGATATTAATCAGTGCGCATTCTTTGTGAGACCTGCCACGGATCATGAGGAAGAGATTGATGCAAGTAACATCCTGGCTACGGTTGGAGGGGCACAAGTAAGGCAACAACACGGCGCGCCGCAGCACATTTGAGACATAATTCTTATTGTTTCTCTTGTCCTGCCCAAAGGCAAACATTTACGACAATGAGCACTGCGGGGATCATCTCGATATCATGTCGCATTTTGTTGTGGATGGACAGGGATATGGACCTGTTGTGGGGGAAGCGTCCGAACCCCCTACGCAAGTGAGTGGTTACATCGCGCTTGTAATACACTTATTTGTGATGCCGGGCGATTGCAAACGATGTACGTCGTGTCGGCCATTTCAGGTGCTACTCACATGCTGCTGGCTGTCCATGCCAAACGACGCAGTGCTGGCGGCAGGTGGCTCTGACAATGATATACATGTGTTGAGCATTGCAAGATCCATGGAACTTCAGAAGCTCGTAGGGCACACAGGTAAGTCCACCCTGGACCTAATCCTTGATTGCTCCGTTGCGGTGACGAATGATCCAAGTCCTGTGCTGTTAGGGGACGTGGTCGATCTACAGGCCCACCCGACAGACAGGAATCTCCTCCTCTCACTATCAAAGGACCGTACTGTGCGAATTTGGCATGTGGGTGCGGGAAGATGTCTTGCTGTTTACGAAACCAAAGCCACCGCAGCGGTGAGTTTGTAATATGGTGATCAAGGCGGTTCCTAATCACCTCTCAAACCATCGCGTCTCTCCACTCCAGTGCTTGCATCCATATGGCACAACGTTTGCTACTGCCTGCGCGGACGGGTCGGTACATGATTGGGAGATTCCAGAAGATATGCTGCACCTTTCCACATCAGAAGCCAACGATATGGCGGAGGAAAGGGTAACAGAGGGGATCAAAATTGCCGCAGCCAGCAAACTTCACGCAGGAAGCACCATAGGTTTGTTCCCCTATTGTATCTTGTTGTCACACTCGTCTTTGGACACCTGACCGAGTGGATGTTCTCCCGCTGTAGACTGCATGCGGTTTGTTGGAACAAACGTATTATCAAAGTCTGTCAATGGAAAAATCTTGCTGTGGAATCCAGAGACGACGCAGGTGCATGCGCCTGGATACCCATCACAATGGCCTGTTGGCACTGACGCTTGCTTGCCACAGATTATCCACACGTTCAACATTAAAGGTGGCGGCAATAACCACTGTCGTTTCGACATCAGGTGAGGAGAAAAACATCAGTCACTTACTGTGAAATGTCCAGCGGTACCTTTCTGACTTGTCGAAGCAGTCCGGACAACCAGTTCTTTTGTGTGGGAAATGGATCAGGAGTAGTTTTCATTTACAGCTTGAACAATGGGAAGATGATTAGCGAGTTGCGGCATAAAAGATCAACGAAGGCCGTGCGATGCTGCGCCTTCTCACGCAACTGTCGGTAAGTTACATTAGGATCCGAACAGACTTTGTTGTCCCGCCCCACTCATGTTACCACGTCATTAGCAATGTCGTATTTGTCGGTGAGGACTCATTCATATGGAGGTGAGACGTTCAATGCCATTCCGACTCCGCTGACTGCAAACTAATCGTCGCTGTTCACGCCCAGATATGATTATATCAGTCAGGAAACATTAGATGAGTGGGCCAAAACAGTGCAATCCTGAATTCAAAAATAAATTATAATATTATTCACAGCACCGTCTGGCGAGGGATCATAGGTTCTTGTATAAGACAACAGTGATGCCTACAAACGCCACCACCGCCACTCCGAAGAGGAAAGATACAGGTTGCGTTGATTCGACCGGCAATAGTTTGTTCTGTGAAACAGAAACTTTCGATCTCTTTCTCTCCGCCTGTTTGGGCCCAGTACTGGCTCCAGGGCTACTCGCGGCACCTTTTACTCCATACCCAGATTGAGTTAGTTCCACATTCTGTACACCCCCAAAGAAGTCCGTCACCAGGGTCTGTCAATGCTTGCGTCAGCGTTTCAGCTTGGCTACAACCAAATCCATCCATCCGCGACATACCTCCTCCATACTGCGGTCATACAAGTCTGTCCTGATGCCAGGTGTGGAATACATGAATCGCGGATCGTACGAATCAAACTGGAGAAGGGGGGGGTAAGAAGAATGTTCTATGGGCCGGTAAACAAGGACAACCGCAAATCGTACCAAACTTTTCAATGTCCACTGATCCGATCGTTGCAACCTCTCCAACGTTTGGAGGTTAGAATACGTGAATCGATCAATGATCGCGACTCCCAGTTCGGTATCAGTGTCGTAAGAGTATGAGTTTTCACCAGTTTGACTCGATGCAACTGCAAGGACATTCGGGGTTCGTTCTTTGCTGAACCGCATGTACATGGAGGCGGCCTGGCAGGTATCTGCCACGAAGAAAATCTCGTGGTATCTAGATTATTGTTGAGATGATCATTCAACTCGTGACGCAAGTCTGTGAATGTCCCGTCGTCCTCACCTCTTCTTCTCCCACATCTGAGCGAAGGCGTCAGCCACGTCGTGGCTGCTGATTTCCTCCGCGTCTTGGAATTTCAGGAATTCTTCTCCACCGTGGCCCGTCATGTAAACCAGGATGTTGCTACGATCGTCAGTGAGGAGCCTTTTTGACCGTGGCACTTCGGGATCAAGCCGGCCTATGGGGAGGAAAGTGAGTGCTTGTCGAGCACCGTTCCAATCCGTCGCGATCTTACCGGTAAGAAGTCGGATGAAATTTTCGACCGTAACTTCATAGCCACGGTAGTCCACTTCGACATTCTCGCCATACAAATCAAGCATCTGTCCAGGTTTATTGTACACGGCTGCTGGAAACCTGTTGCGTGGATTGCATGCGACGTCGTCGGCGAGCATAAGAATAATGTTGGAATCCGGAATACCGAGGCGCTTGACAGTGCGATAAACAGAGAGAGTATTTGCTATGTGCCTAGATAAGTACAAATGAGCAGTTCATGATATGTGGAAAGAGCCAAAAAAAAGAGCGGACCATACTTACCGGTAGTTGAACCAAAATCGTGACGTGCACACCTGTACCGTTACCACCAGTGGTCAGCATACAGTACTGATTCGTAGACATTACTCCTACATAGCAGTTCTCCTATATCAAGTCCCCCTTCCGGCCTTCATTGCCTTGCAAACTACGCACCAACACAGCCCAGTTGTTGGTATGTCCGCTCGTAGAAAAGAAGCCATCAATGGCAGCTTCGTGCGGGGTTGAAGCCCAGAAAGCGGAGCTTGCGTTGGCAAACTGGCCATTGTCCGCTACTACTGGTGGACATATTGCAGCTACCCACGCGACCAGCAAAAGGTAGACGAGCTTGCGCGAGCCAGTCATGCTGCAGTCCAACGAAATTGGACGCCAGCTGGAATTGTTGGCCGGCTTCCAACCTTGTGGCACAGTCATGACTGTTAGCCGCTGGTGTCCGAAAAGGCAGCCGAAAAGGTCGGACATTGGGATTGTGTAATCACTGCTGCGCCTCCCTGTCCAAGGGTCAAGCACCCGGGCATCCTTCCTTGCAGTAACGGACCTTGTGCCGGATACCTTTTTGCTGACCATGGAAGTTCAAGTCCCCCTTGGGCTGTTTGGAGATATCGTTCCGCGCGTGGAGGCCGCTGCCGAAGCAGTCTCCCAGTCTCGTCGCGCTTCGCGTCCCGGATCCGTCAGCGGTCCCGCCACCGCAAACTCACCAGACAATTCTTCTCTCGATGCCGCAAATGCGCCCAACTCACCACCCCCGATTCATCGCCTATCAGTTCACCGTCGCTTATCCACGGCCCCTTCTGCTTTTCCTCAGGGCGGATCCGCTTCTGACGCGTTCGTCGCCACCGTCCGCGCAGCCCGCATCCTCAACTCACCCACCACTCCTGCAACAGCAACCTATAAAGCCGTCTACTACGATCATCTGGTTAATGCGTATGAAAACGGGGCAGACGATGCAAGTGCCCTCCAGACAGCTGCCCTGGAAGCGAGGGCCGCGACAGGCACAGCCAAGAGTTCCACCGTTGTAGGCGACAGCGGAGATGGCATGACCGCAAGACGCATGTCCATCTCGGAGGGGAGAGCATCAACAGCAGAGTCACCCGCAGCATCGGTTCCTAGCGGAACAATGAAACTGAAAGAACTGTTTTCGAATGTGATTCGACCTACGGTTGCCGATAAAAGGCAGATGCAGCTTAGTCAACCGCAGCCCGGTGCTGGTGGCGGTGGTAACGGTGGGATGTCCACATCAGGACCAGGTCCAACGACAACCGACGATAAGAAAACTGGATCTTTGTCCGTATCAGAACTCCGAATGCTCCACAGGAAAATCATGCTTGTCATGGAAGACTATGAGAAGGTGAACAGGGAAGAGACTGAAGGTAAATTTCATGGATCATAATTGCTCACACTCCAAATGTACCCATTCTGTTGCTACAACTCCATGGTAAAGATAGAGAAAGATCTATGCTCGCGTCTTACCGCCGAAGCATCCAAGCGGTAGAGGAAATGACCCGAAAGAAGGTCATCGAAGAGTATGGGAAGGTAATTGCAGGTTCACAGGGCCTCCCAGTTTCAAATTCAAATTTCAAAACGGCTGCCCGCATTCCCAGCTTATCGATCACGAAGGATGCAAAAGCAAAATAAGCCAACTTACACGCGAAAACAATATTATGAAAGAAGAAACGAAGCGCGTTGTGAATATGAATGTCGATGTGAGTTTTGCAATCGGATACCCTACATCAATTCTGGTCATTCGTTGCACCCCGTACTCAATCTCTCGTAGCTTCTGGATCAAGTTCAATCTCTGCGTCTGTACAAATCCACTGCAGAATCTGAACACACCCTCATGATCAAAGAACTAGCTCGGCGGCGAATGCGGTGTCGTGTCTTGAGGCGGAGATTGAAAGAGGCTGCTCAGAGGGAGAGGGAGTTGACGGGACAGGCAAAAGAGGAGGCGGGGGTTGGGGTCGTTGGAAGAGTCAGCAGATCAAGACGGCGCGTGTGGGGTGAAGGAAGCCAGGGAGGGAGTCTGAATGCGTCGGATGCGGAGAGGACGGATGTGGAGAAAACAGACGCAGAGGAAGGAGTCACGACGGAGGTTGAGGATACGGATGGGAATGACGGTGGGGGTGGATTCACCACATATACGGATGGGAGCATTAGTGACGATGACGATGTGGGAGAGGAGGAGTTTGTAGAAAGGTATGCTTTGTCCTGTCTCGTTTGATAGAAAACCTAGCCTCCAAATTCCAATGCTTTAACAGCGATAAGCGGCGGCTAAAGCGGCCCAACTGGAATTCTTCCACAGCTTCCAAGCTGCTCTCCCAAAAGCCTGCACCGTCAGTTATACATATCGGCGAAGGAGATGTACGTCCACCTTCACCCACTGTAGACGATGAGAAAACTAAAGTCGATGAACCTGCGCCAGGTAAACAAATACAACCCGGTTTCCAGACGATTCTGATCTAAAACAAACGATCCTTGGAAAATGTTTCAGTTCATCGGCGAGAAAGAATACACAAACGTTGTCGAACCGAAAATAACAGGTTGCGAGAACTTCTTGCAAAGGAGAAGTCTATTCGAAAGTAGGGCCCCGCAGACGAGAGCGCGTCCTTGTTCCATCCGGGCAGTGACGCCTTCTGAGAAACAGTTCTTTTATTCGACTTGTAGAAGCCTTCTCTCTACCTCAGTGAACAAAAACCACATCATTAAGCGCCTAACCGAAGTTCTCATAAAATGCCTTGACGATACTCAAGCACGACGAGGTTATTATTCTGCAACAATGGACCGTGAGCGGGATGATATCAAGTTGCCAAATGAGGTGAGTTTACGTCGCTCTGCGTGTTTGCCGGTAGCTAAGGAGTGATGCAGTTGGCTTCGGTTTAGGAGGAACGCGGTTCATCAACGGATCTGACGATCCACCAACGCAGCACTTTGATCGAGCGTCTTGTCTCTAAAGAGACTTTGATTGCGTCTCTGCTACGAGCTCTTGAAGGAGGAGATACGGTCCGCTTCGAAGCAGGCGCTGCGGAAAATGATAGTACTCAACCGCCGAATCCAAAACCGTCACAATGTACGCGCCCGGCCAGCGCCCCTTCAAAGACGACGTTATCAGGTGCAGGAGCAGGGGTGCCCACGACGGAAACGACCCTGCGGCCGGCGGATTTTGCACGGCCGGTCACTCCAAATCCTTTGAGCCGCGCAAACAGCCCCGTGCCAGCAGATGCAGATATTGGCAACGCTCACGCGGCTTCGAGTGGTCCGGGCAATAGGATTGTGCCTCCCGCGTCTCATGCTGCATGGGCAGCTACAAGCGAGTTTGGCACCGTCCACCGATGGGTAGAACGAGCCGCTACTCGACCCCGAAGTGCGCCAAAGTCGAGGCATGGGCTCGTAGGTGCCGATATTGAAGCTGTTGAGTCCGGAGGGAGCTCGAGACTCAAGTGGAGTAGCGAGGATGGTGGTGGGAATATGATGGAGCGTTCTGGACATTGGAAGGCATCTGAAAAAGTATCAGTTGGGCGGGATTTGCTTGCTCTGGCTGATGCATCAGGGGGAGACAGTATCGCATCCAATGAACGAGATGGGTTGAATTCCGGAGTGTATCAAGTACAAACCTTTTCTCAAAAGCTGTCGTCAGCAGCGACATCGTTCGAACGCAAGCAAAGACCAGCATCTGCACCAACGAGGCAAGCTACCGCACCGGCGAGACAGGCAAGCGCCGGATCGACACATAAATCACGCCCATCCAGTGCCTTTGCGGGCCGTAGTGCAATTTCAACAACAGGAGGATTGGGGCATCAGTCCATTCGCTCGCCGGGATACCACCCGACAACACATCCCCGACCGACCATTGAAATACGCAAAGTGGCGGATGGGTGGACGGTTAGCGGAACACAAATAGGGTCAATTTGATGTACGAGAAACACTAATTTGAGTCCACACGGAAGGGTGGCATGTTGGGCTTTCAAACTTTCGAACCGTTGCGAAGATTTGCACTCATGATGTACCTATGCTCTTTGGGTATCAACTTTTAAAATGCGGACTGTATCTGTGCGGGCAAGTCGTTATCACAATCGCACAGCCCAAATCAGCGTTGCCGTGCAAGACATTCTTGCGCATGTCGACATGGGGGCACGATCATAGATCGTCCTGGGGCCAAGGCTGAAAGATGGGCAGCCCGACGCGGCGCTTGTTGCGCAGGTCAGCATGGTGCACGAACAGAGATCATGTTGGGCAAGGCTGAAGATGGGCGGCCCGACGCGAGGCTGTGCGCACTATCTTTGAGGTACCTACTTACTCCTTAGTGGGTCTACGGCTGTGTCAGATGCTGGTGAGGAGCTTTACAAACAGGAAGAGCCGAAAAAAAATAAATGAGCCGAAGAAAAAAATATGTTGTGGTTGCTCGGGGATCGAACCCGGACCTGTCTCAGAGGACCACGAGGCGAGCCGAGGCAATCTCGGTATTGCGCTCGCCCTTGACCACTCGACCACACCACTATTTTTGCATTTTGATAGTGCGCACCAACTTATAATTGGTGTGCTGGGATGAGGGGTGAGGTGCCTGGTGCCATCCCACTGAGCCCACGACAAGTTTCATCATGCCCATCTCACATCCTCCAATCGCCGCTCTTGTCAAATATCTTAACCTCGAAGAACACCCAGAAGGCGGTTTCTTTGCTGAATCATACAGAGCGGACCTGGTAATTCCCCAACACGCTCTGACGGGAGAAGGCGATTCTTTCCCAGGAGATCGCAATGCTTCAACTGCCATATATTATCTGCTTCCTCAAGGAAGTGTGTCAAGATTGCACAGAATCAAGAGCGATGAGGTGAGAAGACTGCGATGATGTTGACTCATCAATCGATCGGGAAGCAGTCGGAAAACGCCCTTTACATTACTCGGAAAGCAGATATTCCACTTGTACCCGCAATCAACTTGTACCGCCACCCTCCTGGAGATAGACACAATCACCAAGAAGCTTACCAAGACCTCACTTGGATCCGACATTGGGAAAGGCCAAGTCGTTCAGCGCGTAGTGAGAAAGGGTCTCTGGTTTGGGGTGTATCCTGACGCCGCGAACGCGGACGATTATGCGTTCTTCGGCTGCACCGTTGCACCTGGGTTTGCGTTTGAGGATTTCGAGGTTGTTGGGCGGGAAATGCTGGAACAATTTGTGGGAGTGTTTCCGGAAAATGAGACGGATATTCGGCGGTTAGGTTGATACGTGTTGCAGTTATCCTGAATTCGGACTTCGATTATTCCAAGGGCGACATTGTTTCAAACCAAACTTGACGGGAACCGTTTGAGCGATATTCGTGCAGCAGTATGTCTTAAGAAGATTTCCAAAGTGCATGTCGCGTTCTAAATCCATGCTTGTTCTGTTCAATGTCAATATCAATGCGGGCAATCCTTTGCTCAGATACCATTGGTGAACCGGCGCCTTCGTCGCAGATGTTGTGCGGGTTTCTTTGGCAAATGCGAACGTCGCATGCCACGGTCGACTGTGATGAGCCTGAGCTGAAATAAAGTTATATTTCCAGTCCGCTTAATCGCTATACAGCATTTGTTACTTAAAACTATTCGGCTACTTGCGCTGTTTCCCTGTGAAATCATACAAGGAAGATGTGTGAGCTGTGGGGCTGACAAAATTGATAAGTGGACGATACCTTTCTTGACAGCTGGAGCTTTCTTCGCCGATGCGGCTTTTCTTTTGCCTCCTTTCTGTCCTCGTTGCGCAGCGCACGATGTGCAAAACCAGTCGCCTTCTGGCACACTCTTCAATCCCGCACACGATACGTGAACCTCTGTAAGCAACCCCCAAATAAGCATCGTATGACCCTCAGAAAGATTCGCAAATGTTCTGACCTGCGTCGCAACCGTCGCAAAGTAAAATGTCATCCGCCTTCGTCTGTTGGCAGACAGTGCAGTCTCCGGCCCCTTCTTCACCACCCAGCTCTGCCGGGGCCTGGTCATAAAGTAGGGACGGGAGAAAAATTGAACAACGAGGAAATTGGATTGACGAACTTTACTGAAGGGGTATTGCGTTACCGGTGGAACAGTAGAAACGGGCAATTTGGAGAAATTTGGATTTTCTGAAAATCGGTCCCGTTTCTGTTAAATAGTGACCAAAGAGGTGAAGATGCAAAACATCCACTCACCCCTATCAACGATGAGCAAAGTATGTCCGGCACCACATGCTACTCCAAATGTGTTGATCCCTTTCAAGGCGCCGACCTCCGCTGTAACCGTCGATGAGCGTGGTTTGTTTTCACCGTAGCCAAGTTCGCCGTTCTGGCATGCCTGGCCCCAGGATATGGTGGTGGTGCCTATCCCGCAGTCCTCACGAGGTAAGCGCATTGAAAGGTTTCTGCGGAAACCAAAATTTTCGCACCTGAGAAGGCAAACAGCGCGGACCCGCCAAGGCTGATGCCCTCAATCTTCCATCCCATTAAGCCATCAAAGAGTCTGTTAATCAAACGGAAACGGGTCAAGTCTTAAGTTTACGTGATAGACGAATGGCCGGAGGGGATTGTACCTCGGCCTCAACCACGGCTGTCCATCACCACCGTCTCCAGAATTCTTCCACTTTCCCCAAAGATAAACTGCGTCCTTCCCTGAGACAGATCCGTGAGAAACGCAAGAATAAGGTAAGCGAGAAGAGAGCACCATCTCACCGTCAATGACCATTGAGCAAGCGGGTCCACACGCGATCGTCGTGACAGAGTTGTTGCGGTCCTTGAATCCCGGCACCTCTGTCGGAAACATAGTGTCGGTAGCGTGTCCCAAACCCAATCGGCCAAACCCGCCCATTCCCCATGTGTAAATGCCGCCGGTATCGTCGAGTGCTAGACAGTGGTTTGTGCCAGCGGCAACAGACACGATTTTACAGTCCTTCAGGCGCATAATTTGACGAGGAAGTTGGGGTTCGTATGTTATTCTGTTGGCCTGGAAAGAGATATGGCGGATTGTGAGGTTTGAGCAGGGAAACAGGGAAGACAGAAATCTTGGCGGCTTCGACCTTAGCGATTGTTTCCTCGTTGGTGCCGTGTCCCAATTGGCCATATTGGGGTGAGCCGAAGCTCCAAACTTGCCCCTCCACCGTCACAGCCAAGGTGAATTCTCCTCCGCACGCAACATCTACAACTTTCCGACCCCGGAAGTCTGCCACAACCGTAAACTGGGTGTGATCTTTTCGGTTTGCGTTGCCAATCTGCTGATTTCGGTTATCTCCCGCGCCAAACAATTTCCCCGATTCTGTCGGACCAGAGCAAAGACTGATTAACCTAATGAAGGCAATCAAAGATCACAGCTAAATTCTTTTACCTGTGAGTAGGATAGTGTGTCCACGGCCCACCGCCGCTTTTATGAACTTATCGCCCTTCGCTTCCGCGATCACTACCTTGTGCGGGTCATTGCGAGACTTTTGGGCATCGTCACCTAGTTGCCCACGCTCGTTCCGACCAAACGTGTAAGCGTTTCCTTCGTCGTCAACGACCACGCTGTGAGCAGCCGTGCAGTGGGTGAAGGCGGCAGCGACATTCACGGTTTTCATAGGTCCAAAGACATGGGGACCTGGGTACTCTTGGGATGCGTCTCTTTTACCCCGCCCAATGAAATCCCAGGCGGTCGAGCCGCATATGACCAGTGCGCCTTTTCGAGGTGTTGTCATGTGAACTGTTCGGCGAAATTCTCGTATGATCTGTTGGGCTAAATTGAAGGGGTGCGACTGGTGCGACGCGTCAAATCAACAGCGAACGTACTGTAAGTGTATTTAGAACACCCCAAAAATGGGTACCAGTGATCTCTGCAGGGCCCAATGGACAACGGTATAGTTTGAAAAACGACGGACGATTGTGCACACAAACTGCGTTTATGCCAGAACAAAGTCGTAGGAACTAGAAGGACGATCCATATCTAGCCCATCTATCGCGGCGACAAGTAAGTAACTTAACATCTACGCAGGCAGCTCGCGCAAATCTGCACGCACACCTCGCATACCCCAGTGCGCACCCGGAAATGCCGAAACCATCCCGCAAAACATATGGACCAGTGTACCCCTCAACAAAAAACTTATTTGTAGACCCCCGCCGAAGCGAGGAAAAGCCTAACAATTTTGTGTAGACCCACTGGGGTCATTCCCGTCTCTGCACCGAGGGGTTGCCAACCATCTCTCGGCTCATAAACACACAATAAAATAAGTGGGCTGCGAGGTCGTTATAGCAAGCATGGTGAAAATGGCGCACTATGATTATGTAAAGTACGAAATTCTGGGCGGGGGGTATCCCAAAGCGCTACAGATACATCCGCGGGTCTGCCATAAACCGGGATGACGAACACATGTTAGATATCTATTCGCCTGTATCGTGGCGAGCCAACATCGGTATTGATGACAGTCCAATCTTTTCCTTGGACTGTATGACTTGACTCAAATGCGAGCTGTACCACAACAACTGAAGCACGCATCCCAACCTGAAAGGCCAGCTTCTTTTCTTTTTCCAAGATATCACCGCTTTCTCTTTTTACCGCCTCCTTGATCCCCACCCTTTTTCTCCATCAACCCTGTACCGTACTTTGCGCTGTAAATCTTATCGAGCTGCTGCATCTCCTTATTGAACTTCGCATCCCGATTCTTTCCACCGCCTTTCCCCTTCTTCTCTCTTGCATCCGCCTTGATTCCAAACTGGAATGCAGCTTTTGGGAGATGAACTTGAGAGTCCTTGTACGCCTTCCATTTGTCCTCGTCGTCGAAATCAAATCGGGAAAGTTGCCGCCGCTTATTTTGCTTGGCACCCATGTCCATTTGCGTGATGTCCCCTTCGTCATCTGGGTCAGATGCTGAGTCATCTAGATCCGCAAGATCGTTGTCTAGGTCCTGTTCCACTGGCTTTGGCAGCGTTGAGCGGCGTCCTTTTCGTGTTAATGTTTTGGCAGCTGGTGGGCCTGAAGCAGGACCTGGCCCAACTCCTGTCTCGTCCCAATTGTCCTGCGAAGCCCCAGGTCCAAAACCGCCGCTCCCAATCAGCTTCTCCGCCGCCCCTTCCCCCTGCAATGCATTTAGCATTCCCACGCCCTTTTCCAATAGGGTCTTTAGGGATCCATCCGGGTTTGACTGGTCGTCAACATCCATTGCGTCTGCGTTCGCATCGTCTGCATTTGCTCCGAGCGTATCTTCGCCATCCAACTCCATTGCACTCATATTCGGCATCAACGGTCCGATAGTCTTTCCCTTCGCCTCCAGTACATAATCCCGGCCAGCGTCTGCAAAAATACTATTCAAAGCAGAATTAGGGTCCGTGTCCAGGACAGAGAAGCTGTTGCTGCCAAGTCAACTCACTCATCATCATCCGCCTCTGCCGCAAACATCTTCCTCACTTCCTCTTCACGCTTCTTTGCTTCAGCTTCCGATCTCAGTCTTTCTTTGTCCTTCCTCTTCACACGCTTCTTTTCCCCGGTAGCTGAGTTTTCGGCTCGTCCGCCCTGTCTCAGGTTGGCCATGATTGGCGCCACCTTCTCTATCACTAGATCGTTTGAAGAAACACTCAACAATTGCTGGAAAAGCCAATGTTCCCCAGTTTTAGAAGTAGCGAAGGTGTGATCGGTTGCAATAGCCAACTTACGTCATAGTTCTTCAAGTCAGCCTTGCTTCGAATGACATTGGTGGGTATATCTCCGCTTCCCACGTAATCTGCCCCATCCTCCGATGAACTCAACTCCCAAAGAAAAGCCATACGCCCAGGTATGAACATCTCGTTCCGGCGTGGGAGTTCCTCCTTGGCCGCTTTGATTGCAATGTTGAAGATGTTCTCGGCCAATTTGCTGTTGAAAGTTACGGGCCCTGACCCGTGCAAGGATTCAACGTATTCTTGCGCTTCTTTCTCCCTGCGGCAATCGTTAGCAAGAAAGCCGTCGTGGGTGCCATTACAAACCAGGCTGCGAATCGACGCACTTGGTTTGTTCAGCATCTTGTACTTTGAGGTCATTTCGCTCTTTCTTCAGCAGCGCATAGTCCAGCCCTTTCACAAGATGAGTATGCTGTATATCCCCGCCAAGGTATTTACTCTGCTCGATAGACAGTTCGCTTTCGGTCTGGAGACCCGGGACGGCAGCCTGTGAGAGCTGCTGGCTGCCAACAACCGGCATCTGAGTCCATACATTCAACGAAGTCATGGACGCAAGCTATGTCGCACCTCGCACTCAAAACTTTGGTTATTTGCTCGGATTCAAGGTAATCTGGGTTCACGCCCTCGCGACGTTCCTTCGCTCTGTCCCGGTATTGCGAGGCAGGTTTGGCATCCTCTTTCCAACCTCCCGTTTTCCTTTTCCGCGGAACCTGCGGTTTCGCAAATTCGAAGTCCTTTTTTGGAGCAGCTCGCGGGGTTGCCGGGGGGTTTGGAGCTCTTCTGTACGCATCATTGAAGTTAATTCTCTGATGCGCAAAGCGACCAGCACACACGACTACTTACGGAGTCGATTGGGCTGTGGAGGGTCTAGGTGTGGCAAGCAGTTTCCTGAAATCATCCTGTTTGAGGCCTAAAGAAGTGCCCTTAATTATCAGCGACTGCCGGCGGTCAGCACAATGACAACGCTGCCTTCTTACCCGACATTCTTTATCTGAAGAAGCGGAGGAAGTGAATTCCAGGTGTCTTCCAAGCAGTGGCGATTGTGGCGAAGGTGAATGAATTTAAACTTACGGTATCCAACATCGAACGAACTTGGCTTCTCTGGCTTTACTGTCTTAACGCATACATGAAGTTACTTCCGTTCATGAATGTGACGTTCACTCGTCTTTTTCAATGTGATAATGCGAGGATGCGTAGCAGTAAACCGTGCAGAGCCCGATACGCGCACTTTGATTATCCAAAAAGAGTATTAGAGTACTAAGTCTATATTGTAAAATTAATCCCTGGCGGCAATCTCTCCTGCCTCTCTAAGCTCTATCCCTCGTTCCACACCTTTCGCATCCCTCTTCCGCCATCCTTACAGCCCCACATTTCCTGCAAACATATTTCTCCACGTACGGATCCCTCAGCCCCATGTCGGTGATCCCGCACCGCTCGCACGCGCAATCGAAACAATAGCCCTCTTTTAGAATCCGCATCCTTTCCGTCCTGCTCTGTGTGCACTCAATGTAAGAGTGATGCAAGCCTTCTCCTTCTGCTATCGAATGCAAGGCGCGGAATGATACGCAGGGTTCCAGTTTGAGGACCATGCATATTTCGGATAAGGATAGCGGCGCTTCATCGGATGAGAGTGTCGGATCGTCATGCATCGTTAGTTTGGATAGAATGCTCGACAGGTGATCGCTTGAAGTATCGGCCAAGGAACCGTCATCTGCGCATCGCATGCCGGTGCTGCGGAGCAAGTTGGGCGCGCAGGAATGGTTGAAGTAGGATGCGAAAGGATATATCGCGTGACCGAGGCATTCGTTTGCACCATCCCAAAGCCCAAATCCATTCATTTGACGGATGCAAAGGAGGGAAACGAAGTCCGGCGACGATGGGAAATAGTGGCAGAACAAAGCGGCGAATGTTGGAAAGTCGATGCCGTTCGCATCCTGTATCCCCTTCTGGAGCCCTCGTCGAGCACCACGACCATTAGACGAGGGCAAGTGTGACAATAGGTTGTGAAGAAATGCAAGCTGGAGTTTTTCATCTTCGGGAAAAGACTCCTCGTTCCCCACCAACGCCAACACGTCCGCATGTACCGGGAAGTCTGAGAAGTCTGGCAAATCAGGTCCCGCCGCTCCCGCTTCTGTCGGCTTTCCATTAATATCATACCCTTTCGTCCGCATCATAATTTCTTCCTCTACTCGACGCCGAACCATGTATCCCAGCGCCCATCTCGCCAAATTTTGAATATCGGCCACGTCGTACACATCCGCCAAATCTCTCTTTTCTTCCCGCAGCGAGGTTTTCGCCCCCTCTACACACCGCCTGAACGCTTCTTTTTGCGCCGTTAAAGAGTGAATATCTTTAAAGTACTTGCATTCCAATAGCCTGTGGTATCGACCGCGTATCGTTTTGCACTGGTGCGAACAGTAATATACAGTGTTGCAGCCATCACAGGAAAATGGGAGGGAAGATCGCGAAAGTGTAAAGGCACTGCAGGTGTGGCATGCCTGCTTCCGACAGTCGTGATTCAGGCCGAGGCCGTAAGGGCGAGAACGAAGAACTGCTTCACCCGGTTGAAGTGGTTTTGAAGCAACAACATAGCGTCCTTGGTTTGGCGAAGATTGGAGTTCTATTGGACAGTTGTTGGCGGAAAAGTAAGTGTTCGGAGGTGTCACAGCTAGGAGCATGTGGTGGGGTTGTGTTGCTGCCAGGCAGGAGATTGAAACCAATAAAGAAGGGATTAAGGGAGAGCAAATCAGGAACAAAACGAAAACAAAACGCGAAGGGGGACAGGAGCCTCAGCACTTGCACCGCAGCACCTTGACAAGTTGATCCCCATCATTTACTCTCAAGCATGGACGACATTTTCTCGCTGTTGCCTCGATATCTGCCCTCCACTTCAATACTTGCTCTGAAATACACCTGCCGTCATTTGAACCGCCTCATTCCCGACAAAGCGTATTTGAAATGCATAGCCTACGAAATGTTTGACCAGTTCAAGCACACCAATAGAGACCTACTTTGTAGACTCCTGCACCGCCTCGCCGAGTTCGGACCTCAAGCAAAGACCTGCACGCTAATCGACGCACAGTCAATGTGTTCCCGCTTTCTTGTTATCCTCGAGGCGTACCTGGATCTCGCTACGCGCGAGGCTAATTTCCGTTTCAGCGTACACTACGCCGGGTGCTCCTGTTTGGGGGTTGGTGGCTTCCGCCTCGGTCCAGTGGCGAAAGACGATCCTTTCCGCCACGCTTCAGCAGCCGCCATAAAATTGCTGCTTGACCATTCGGCGCGGCGTGGTGGTGCTGGCGGGCTGGACGACTATTATCTGCAGTCCGCTTGGCGCCATGCGGCACGGTGTGGGAACGTTGAAGTCATGCAGCTCGTTGACTCTTGTGGAGCAGATTTGGGCAAAGCAGAACATTCGGCGTGGCGCGATGCGGCTTTTGGGCAAACGTAAGTAATGGATTTCCTCATGCACCGAGAGGTGGAGTCGGGGAAGAGGAGGGTTACATGAGCCAAGCGTTGGGAGTGGCAGCCCTGAACGGTCACGTTGGCATAGTCAAGTTTCTGCTAAATGCTGGTGCACCAGTGACGGGAATGGACTTGGTCCGGTCGGCTGTGACGGCAAACAATGAAGCAGTTTTGGAATTGCTGTTGGAAAAGGGGGCGGACGTCAACGCCAATGAACCAATCATCGAGGCTGCAACGCTTGGACAAGAGGGAATGGTGGCAATGCTTATCGCTTATGGCGCAGATTTGCATGTTCACCAGGAATGTGCTTTAAGAAAGGCTTGTGAGAAAGGATGGGTGAACATTGTTAAACTTCTGCTGAAGCATGGGGCGGACGTCGCTGTGCGGAATGGGCAACTGCTGAGAGATACGTGCTCGGTGGAAGTCATTGCAGTTCTATTGGATAATGGGTTGAGCGTCCATGCTGACAACGAAGCAGGGCTGCGGGGTGCAGTAAGGAATGATTCCTTTAAAAAGGCGATGTTCCTCTTGAAAAGGGGGGCTGCGGTCACCTCCGACATTCTCTATGCCACTTCCAATGCGAAAATGATGCGGTTGCTCTTCACCCACGGCCGCATTAGTGAGGAGGTCGTTGCAGAAGCGAAAAGTCGAGCTGTGGTAGAACAAAATCTGGAAATGGTGCGTCTCATCGAGACGCGGGGAAGGGCCCGGGTTTATGAAATCGCTTCTAAGCTGAATTTCAAGCGCTGGGGACTGCGCCTGTATTAATTGCAAATGTAGTATGTACACTATGGAACCTTTTGTGTGATAACGGGAACGATGATGTTGAAAGTCTTGTCGATGGCACTCAAATATTGTTTTTGGGCCTTTCATCGGCAAAAGGGCGAGAGCTTAGGAAAATAGGTGTTCCTTCGAAATACAGCAATCCTTGGCTGATGTATCAAACTTCCCTTCTCGCCCCCGATCACCACTGAGTGATGCGGTTCAAGAACGCATGCTGGAAACTCTCCACAAGCGATTTTGCTGGAAACCGTGTCCGCGCGGGATATAGACTTCGTTCTGTTCACAATACGCCAAGACGACATCTCAATCATCTGTCTCCATCAATGCCCCTCCTCAGCCCAGCCATCATGACACTACAACACGAGTCAACTCCTTACTGCCGGCTCTCCCAAAACGCCGCTCCATAATCCACCAAAATTTCTTTCCCCTTTCCTTTCCCCTTCCTGTCCGCTCCACACCCCAATCTTTACTCCACGCGTCACTCGACACACATATAAGTCAAACCTCGCGTTCGGTCCCACTGAAGCCTGGTACACCCCGCCAATCATTTACAAACCGCGCTTCAGACCCACATGACTCTGCATCAATGCAAAACAGACTGGCAAATCGGAGTATGTAGTTTGATGATGGAAATTGGATTTGTTCTGCCGTGTCGAAAGGAGGAGGCCAGAGGTGGACAATGCCCGTATATTCGCATAGGAGTGTATTGGGGGAAATGTTGCCAGACGCAAAAGCCCCGTAGTGTCCAAAGGCTGGGTGCCCTACTTCATCGACCGCTTTTATTTCAATGTATGAGGATGGGCAGGAGGCCGATGGGATGCAAGGAAGGTATGACGGGAGATTGGACAGAAAGCGAGTGAGGATCCGAAGGCGGCAGCGTTGCGTCGGTGTTGCGCATGTAGGAGGAGAGGTGAGCTGGGACACTGGGGTGAAAGGTCAAGTGTGGCGCGTAGGTTGCGCGAGCCGTAGAGGCCAAGTGGGAGGGATACAGGGTGCGAGCATTGTGGAAAGGGACGGACGCGTTGGGGATGCGCTTGGAGAAGACATTGTTTTGTCAGTGCAGTGCAGACGAAGGGGAGCCTGCGCCACCTGTGATGTCGCGTTCGCATCCAGGTTCGCGTCGGTCGGCACCATCATGAGAAAACTGCTGGACGAGAGGAAGCACTGGAAAGCCAGAAAAGCGGTACATCGCTCGTTGATGCAGTGAATTGCTGCGGATCAGGCAAGGAATTTGATTTGAGAGCGGTGAATTTGCGAATCGAACAGGAATTTGATAAGAATGCAGTGAATTGCGAATAAAATACAAATATACAATTGAGCTGTTTTCCAACTCCGTTTCTATATCATTCATCATTTTTTTGAGTCGCCTAGTTGTGATAGCTCCGGGTCTGGCGTGGTGGTTGCCTTTGGCGCGGGCGTATCGTAAGATCGCAGGATATTTGCAGTGAAAGGATGGTCATCGTCCGCGAAGAGGAAACATCTGCTCATGAAATCCTTTCTCATTTTGTTTTTTGGTAGCATCCCATAAATTGCCTTTTTTAAAGGCTGTCGGAACACGGAAAAAGAAGTCAAAGTCAGGGCGGAAGACGTAAAAAGTCCATCACAATATCACGTTGAACGTACCCCTGTCGGATGACCGGCTATAAACGTTTTGTAATTGATGTGAGTCACCCCACCAGGATATTTGCTGTGCCAAAAGTACATCTTTTCTTCTTGCTGTTTTGGTGGCATCTCGATATGGCGGGCGTTGATCACCACCACATAATCTCCGCAGTCGACTAGAATTTCGGCCCGTTAGGACAGACTGAACAGCGCTCATGAAGACTGTGCAATAAGGGACTCACTAAGCGGATCCCAGTGCGGTTTGTACTTTCCGCGCAGAGCAATGCTGATGCGGTTTGCAAGTCTGCCCAGGGACTTTCCTTTGCAATCAACGAGGTGCCATACCCGCGCATACGCAAGACCGCTCTGTAGCAGAAAATGTCAGAAATTTGGTGCGTGGGTTGGTGTTCGGGAGGCACAGGAGACCTTCTAACACGGAAGGAAGTCCCACAGCCGCAAACTGTACTCTCCAGGGTTGCGCCTAACATACCTTGATATGCATTTCAGCAGGACGTCGTTCAAGCGGAGTTGGGTGAGACTTGGGGAGCGTTTTGCCAAAACGAGGTCGGAGCTGTTGCCATTGGTAACCAAGACTCTGCTGCGCCACAACCGGGGGGGAGCTGCGCGTCGCGCCTACCGCTCACCTCAAAAATGACCCAACCCACTGTTGACCAGTCCAATACTGCCATGGATATAGAGACGGCGGTGGCAACTATCACAGCCGCGGCGGGAGGAAATGTTGGCTCCAAGGACGTTGTATCGTCCCTCACCACCCTCAATGTGGCTCTGGAGGGGAGAAACGCAGCCCAAGTGCTGGCTTTCACAGAACAGCATCCTCTCAGTCCAGAACAGCTTGCCATGCTTATGCCAGCGCTGGAAGACGAGCATTCCGTTAACCTTGTTTGCAGAGTTTTGGAAAAATTATTGGTGCCGTTAAACTATCAAGCGGTGCAAGAGAGGTTTCAAGTATGTTGCAAATAGCCGTTCACCAAGTCCTACGGCGCACATCAAAACTATTTCTAAGTGTCCAAATATAATCATCATCAGCCGCTTCTGTTAGCTGGCTTCGATGATCCAAACGCGTCTGTGCGAAAGTTGGTCCTATCTGCAGTTTCCAAGGCAGCCCAGTCCGAAGACGCAGTTTTGCTGCTCGTGAGTCCACGGCAAGCGGCTGTGACTTCTTTAATTTAATGTGTTAAAGTGTTGTCCAGGTAGCTTCTGATGTGTTTCCGGCACTTTTGGAGTGCTTGTCGTTTGCGGATATCGAAGTTGGGGAGATCACGGCCAGAATCCTCGTCGAGGTGCACCAAGGTTTCTCGTTGATTGGCAAAACCGCTCCTCATAACCAAGGCATCGAATTCCATAGGTTGCAAAGTACCACACGGGATTTCAGGCGCTTTTCGGTGATACCTCAGTGTCCATCCTAAGTCAACTGACCGGGGGCGACGATGTTGTAAAGTTCCGGGTGTACGACTTGGTGGCTCGGGTCTCGTCAACCTCAGATGAAGCTCTGGGGCTTGCTCAACGATCAGGGTTGTTGCAGCTGATGATAGAGGATCTGGAGTCAGACGATATTCTGACCGCTTTGAACATCATTGAGCTATTCAGTAAGGTATAGCATCACCAAAGCTTCATTACTATCTGTTTCTTTTGTGACCTCCCTTTAGTTGATAGAAACGGATGTCGGTCTCAGTTTCCTTGAAACCGCGGGTGTGCTGCCCCAACTAGTCAGCGTTCTCCAAGAAGAGGCTGTGGATGATGTGTCTGCTGTCTTGTATCGATGCGGTGTCATTAAGTTTTTCGGCCGCTTGGCAGTTCATCAGGTACGAAACCTGTATAGCGACTCCCTATTTCCACGTTTCTTGCCCATTCGGAGGGATATGATTGACAAATCTCTGCTCAGCCCGAAGCATTGAAGTCCGCACAAGGAAAATACAATATTTTTGGGCTGTTGGACCGCCAACTGGAAAGCCCATCTCGAGAGTTGAAGGTGTGACAAAAACCCCTGGTAATGCGAACCATCGTGCGGTCAGTGCGCTGATACATCCTACAGGAAGCTGCCCTTGTGGCAATAGGCAATATTGGGTCCACATGCACGGGTTTGCGTTCCCTAGACGCGCAAAACGCCCTGCTCGCCAGTTTTACGGACACATACCGTAGCTCGGCAGGACCCACCAAGATCATTGCGATGCAATCGTTGTCGTATTTGCTGGGAGTCAGGTGGGATGCGTATCGCTCATAAAATTTCTTTCAAGTCGCTAACATTTCGCTCCAGCGAGGCACCAGATAACGAGATCTCCTCAATAACAAATCGCATATACACTGGTCTAGGAGGTAGCTCTAGTCGCAAAGGAAATGTGATCATTGCGGTGAACTGACATCCAGCGTTGTAGGTCGATCCGGACAACTGGAGGAGTTGATGGGTTACGCGAAAAGTGCCTTCGACGAGACTCGAATCGCTGCCTACGCTGTCCTAAAGGGGATGGCTTTCCACCCATGGGGTTTAGCGGAAATCAATAATTCTCCGTCTTTTGTCAATTTTATATTGGATCGCACCCTTGAGACGCAAGCGGTGGGAAAGGTATTTGCTCATTTGTGTTGCGCTCAAGGGAACTCTGTTGTCACTCAGGGTGTTGAACGCAGGAGTGGCGCTTTTCAATCGTTCAAATCGTGATCCGGAATGCGAAGTCCCCCGACGTGCTGGATGAACATACCCTTCAGCGTTTCCGGCGATATCACGGAGAGGGGCCCTACTATGTGCCGGTTCAAGCAGCTGTGGCTCTCCAATCGAGCTAATCGATTGCGTGTAATGTATATTGAAGTGATAAACAACCCTAATCAGCAAATAAATTACTATTTTCCTGCCACGCTCCTTCCCTATAACTCCATATTACAGATCCAATTCCATCGCCACATCTTGAACCTCTGCGCGACTGCCAGAGTTTTGAAGCTCTCGTCTAATTTCGGGGGTGATTGCAGGGTGTATCTTATATTTGAGGAGGTCTAGGAGGGTCTCCTTCTGCTCTGGCGTCATGTCCTCCTTGTACCTATCCACAATGTTTTAGTTGCGAGAATTAGTTGCGAGAACAAGCGAACAGAAAGGACACGACCCATACCTTTGAGCAAAAACGAGGAAGGCCTGATGCCATAAAACGGGCATTTCCCGGGGATCTTTCTTAAAGCGCAGAAAGTGGAATACTAAAGCATCCACAACTTTGAATGGGAGAGCATACTTCTTATCCAGGAGGATGCGGATGAACAGACTGTTGGGCCCTGTCAGGAATAAAACCCAGCGTCAGTTCACCGCTCCGCCGTCGCGGTACCCATATATACATACCAGTGTACTCCATCTCGGCCAACTTCAACAATGCCGCAGCAGAATGCAGCATGGGGATGCTAACTTTGGAAACAACGCTACCAAGGATGGCCGCCTCTCTAAGGGTACATGAACCAGATTCGCAAAGAGGCAACAGGAGTCCCTTGAAAAAAGCGGCGGGCTTGTAAAGCGCTTTCTTCAGCGCCATGTAAAGGTGGTAGTTGAGCTTCTTTGTTTCTGCGATATCCTCGCGGACACGATCAAGAAGAACTAAAGCAAAAAACCTGCAAGAGCTCATCGTAAGCATCTCCCAATTCCGGCATCACGCCGACTGCCACGCAGATTATGCTCACCGTTGCGCCATCTTGGCCTTCAAGTTGGAAACGAAAATACGGGTTGCCTGGTACACGGCTTGGGTAGTCCATTTTTCGGGATGTGTGAGGTAGAGAATGTCTTCCCAGTCGGCCAACGACGGAATAATTTTGAACGTTTTCGGCAGAGTGCCAGATTTGTATCGACTCAAGATTAGCCCAACCCTAAATACACAAATCGGTCAGCATCACCCTACACTAGCGCACGAAGTTCCCATGTAACATACTTGGTATATACTTCAATGATTTTCGGCTCTAATCCAGGAGGAGCAGCTTCTTCCTCTGCAAGGAGTAACAACTGTCAGCAATCCGCAAAAATAAATGAAACGCGATCGGAACCCACCTCCTAATCCCCCAGCAGCCTGAATTTTGCTCATGATTAAATCGGACAAGTTCATCTGCTTACGCGGTTCTTTTGCCATGAACTTATCAATAATCGCTTGCTCTGCTGCATCAATTTCCTGAGATGAACGAAGGACACCAGTGTGTCAATCAATATTCAATCCGCTATGAAATAACCATGCGTACCACGTCGGCGTCGAAGCCCTCGTACTCCTCGTACTCTTCCCCATCAACATCCTCCAACTCTTCATCAGAATCGGCCGTCATCAACACACGCTTCCCTGGTGTTGTGTGCGGTGCCCCACTCCGTCTAACCAAGCAGCCGCATTAGCAACGTCTTCCTCATACGCAGAACTGAACAGGATGGGATACCCACTTCTCAGAATTGTAGTGTGAGCCCGTCGCCTCCCGCTCCAGCTCGTCCTGTTGACTTCGAACAATATCTAAGATCCGCTTGGAGGTTTTGGTGTCGACAAACTCTGTTTTCCGGCCGGAGGCGACAAGGGACATATCGTCGTCGGAATCCCCCCTCCCATCGTCGGCTGGTCTCCTTTTCTTGCCAGCCCAGCTCAGCTCAACGTCGGTGTCCTTTGCAAGTTGGACATGCAGTGGGTCGTGACGAATGGCACCACGCTTCTTTTTATTTGGAGGCATGCTTGGAAAGAAAATACAGTTTGGCAGAAATTTGGGTGTGTGAAGGTTGGAATGGTTTCCGGCCAAAAAGATTGAGAGTTCTCGTGTGCTCTGATTGGTTGGAATGTGTTCAGCCCAGGCCAAGCCCCAAAGTGCTGCCACGTTTGACTGGACCAGCCTTCCAGAACTAGGTCCACGTCCACAAAAAGGAAGACAAACAAATAAACAACAGGACTAACGGTGTGTTTGTCTACAAGGAATGTCTGTCGGTGACAAAGGCAATGGTTCGTGGTAAACGCACCTTGCCCCTGACAGAGTTAAAACTAATTTCACACATTGCACATTGAATTTGCCGCTAATCACATATAATAATATTTTGTGGTTTCCCGCGCAAAGCGTCCTCACAGTCCAACCCCTCACTCTCCATCAAACCAATCCGAACACCCCCTCCAGAACCCTCGCAAACCGCCACTCATCATTCGCCGGCGCCACAAACTCGGCAACACTCTTGATCCTCTCACACCCATTCCCCATCGCCACACCCATCCACCCCACCCACCATCCCCACATCATTCTCCCCATCCCCAAACGCCATCACCTCCTCCTGGTG
>JADGKA010000055.1:0-48288 GCA_027604605.1 Borealophlyctis nickersoniae | reverse complement strand
CGTAAGTACCCTAAATTACAGTGTTTATGTCCCACCTTTACCCAACCTCTAACCTGTACTTCCATCTCCACTCCCACATCGTAGCCCGCCCGTGACTTGGGCCCCCGTCTCGCCCACTACATTCTCCCCATCCACGGAAAGGGTTCCAGCGAATGGAAATACGGATTGGTGCAGGCCGTGGCGACACTCCTGGGCGGTGTGTTGGCCGCTGGATTGTACAAGGGAATGACCAGCATACGTCGGAACGGTCTTATTGCATGAATGAATGAACGCGTGAGATAGATGGTAGTCTGGGATTCTATGGTTGCAGGGATTTTTGGTGCGGTGGCCACATCACACCCCTGGAGGGTGGTGGTTTTGGCTGCTTGGTGGCACTGGGGAATAATCAGTGAATGGAGGGTCGCATTTGCATGAAGCAGGACTGGTGTTTTGTGGACCCCTTTCAATAAAACATTGTATGTTTGGACCTTGAACCATTTCAAGGCTACCTTTGTTGCAGGAATTTGTGCGTAAAGAATGATTCAAATGATGCTATTACTGTTATTACGATTATTTTACAAAATGCAGCGAAATCCAGCTTCGCAATTTCCGAATAATTATGCGGGCGTATGACATGGGCGCATATGCCCACCTTCCCCTCTGTCTCTCCTTACGTGTGTTCTTTTTTTACATGTACATCTGGATGGTTTTATCCAATCCGGCCGCGACGAGCACCTTACGCCGGACTTCTTTTCCGGGCCTCGATGCATCGCGAGCAATAATCCTGCGATGATCAAACAGATTGTGTGAGACGGACAGAAGGTACCATGCATGTCCTCCTCCCAAAACCATACACGTACCATTTACAAACAGAAACTGGAGATCGCCCCACCCCAACCCCGTCCACACCTCCGATCCCGCTCTCCTCCATAGCTCTCATTTCAACCTTCTCCAACCTCCCCGTATGCACCCTCCAAACAAACACCCCTGCAGCCATCGGTCCTCCCACTCCGGCGGATCCGGCTCCACCCCCTTCCGTGCGGTCGCCTCCACCGCTATCGTCTTCCATACTACCCCGTCGCGAAGAGTTTCGACGCGTCGAAAAGGCACGCGAGTCGGATGTGCCAGAGTAGATAAAGGTTCCATGTGGACTGAACTGGCCTTCGATGCGCGTCTATCATACGTGTCAGCATTCGCCAAAATGTTCAGTTGAGGTTGACGCGCACGTTTGGAAACACAAATGAAGGACAACAAACGCCTTACCCCATCGGGGATTTCTCTCGCCGAATAGACTTTCACAGTAGCCTCCGTAGTCAGTTCAATCAGCCTCACCTGATTGTCGCAAGATAATAAAACGTAATTGTCGTAGATAGGATGGGGAGACACGGCGGTTATAGGCGTTTTACTATGTATCGAAAGGGACGGCCATGGTTAGTTGCCATGGCATTTGCAAACGGATGCTCTCTCAAAGACTGGCGCATACAATCGAAAACTCACTTTACTTTCAAATCCCCCATCTGGATGGTATGCAACAACGTCATAGTCCTCACTTTATACACCCTCAAAGAATATGCCATGCTGGCGACGAGTTTTTGTGCCATAGGATCGTCCGGATTGCCGCAGAATATAAATGATGTAAAGGGTTCGTTGGCGTGTACGCTACTGATTTGGGGCTTGTCCAGGGAAGTGTCCCAAATTTTCACGGATTGGTCGCTTGAACAGGATGCAGCTCTGATAGCATAACGTGAGACCGGCAATGTGGAACTGACACAAAAAATGCGTTGCAAATGACAAGACATTTACCTGTACTTGCAACCAGGTACCCACGCCACCTTGTTTACAATTCTCGTATGGTGCTTTTTCCAGCACCGCACTAATTTGCCCCTTCTCCAATCCCACAACTTAACATCGAACTCCATATCGGCGCTCAGAAGCAGTTCCGACCGCGTCGGGTGGAATGCCAGGGCTAAAATGGCTTTCGAAGTTCCATTGTCTAATTGCGTGACTAGGGATCCTGACCGGACGTCCCAAATGGATATGCGTTTGTCCGGTCGGTCGTCCCCGCCCGCACTGGCAGCAATGATTCTTTATGGGAACACTAGTCAGCGATAGAAGTATGCCTCGCTACAGCGGGAGAATTCACTCACTGTCCAGTTTCGGGAATATCTCGCACGTCCAAGGCACGGATCTGCCCAAGAACTGGTCCACATACAGAGGCAAGAGCAAAATCGGCTACTTCCTGCTCTTGTGAAAGAGGCGGCATCTACAAAGGCAATTATATGTATGGAATTTTTTGGTGTATATTGAAAGCCGGAAGAACTTACTTCGCCATCTCCGGGAGCCGAAAACCCTGTGCAGGTACTGTGTCGATCAGTTTCCTCCACCTCTGCAGTGCGGCCTGAAAGGAGATTTCAAACTTTAGATGCTATTCTGATTCCTGTGGATTTTTCTCGCAAGCACACACCAAGTTTCGCGGACGACAGACTCTCGCGCTTAATAAGTCGTCGCCCATGGCTCCCTACGCTCTGCGCCGACAACGATGACGTCGCTCTTATTGATGGAGTAGACGCCGCATGCCGTAACGGTCGCATATGAGGCGACGCAGCTCGATGGGACGTTGGCGTAGTAGCGCGTGGAATTGCCGAAAGCCCCGGCCGCTGGGGACTCGCGTTACCATTGCCGTTGTAACCCGCCAACTCAGCTTCCCGCTCCTTCACCAAACCCTGCACAGGCTCAGCCGCAGGAGCAAGCGACGTGTCACTCCGCTCCAGATCCTCTTCTGCAACTCTACGCTGCGCTTTCGTCCTCCCGTCGCTCGCAGAGTCGGCTGTGGTCGTGCGGAGCTTCTGCTTCACATCCACCTTGAACCCAGCTTCCTGCACAACCTCTCGAACACTGCTTCGGTACTCCTGACATCTCATCAACTCTTCCAGTGACAGGTCGCTGTCGACGTCGTCAGAAAGAAACCATTCGCTTACGACATGGGCATACAGCGGTATTGGGTCCGTGTCTGGCGAAGGAAGGTTGACGTTGGCTCTACGCGCAGAGGCCCAAAATAAACGGATTTCGCGAGACCAATCGAAGTTTGCGTAAACGTTTTCGTTTTGTGAAGCGTCTGCGGAGGAGTTGAGCAGGTCTTTTAGCAGTTCGAAATCTGCGCAAGGAAGAATAACTGTAAGTCCAAGACTCTCTCCATTCCCAAGTAGTCGGTCAATTCTCATACCGGTAGCAAACCAGTCGGCTCTTGCCCCTTTTCTGGCCTGTTCTCGCGTGACGTGCGGCGAAATAACATTTTCCAATGTTTGTCGAGCAAGTTCCGGCTGACTGGTTTCCACAAGGTGGACGAACAGATATTTGCTCAGAACATAAAGGAGGTCATCAAATGCTGTCATACACGAGCGGGTCAGAATGGCGTTTTAAACCGTCCAATACGCAAATTGAAACTTACAGGAACCAAAATTTTGTCTGACGCTAGGCCTCTTTAGTATGTTTTCCATAACCTCTCTAAAAGGTCACATCAGCAACCGAAAGCAACCTCAAAAGTCCATCGACTTCTCACTCATTGTACTCACTCGACAAAAGCAATGGCTTTTGCAAACTCTCTTAGTTCCAGTAACCGCCGCAAGCGCATGTGATTGAAAAGTTTTGTCGCTACCGAGGATTCCTTCTGCAGCGCCGCTGCTGTTTGATGCAGTCGATTGTCGCGGCAATAACGTAACAAGATATGCATCGCCTGCGATGTGGATATCTCTGAAGGGGGCATTTGCTTTTTGAAGCAAAACGCCTGATGTGGTCAATGTACTGTAATAGCGCCGCATTCTGGCGTCAACAAAATACCTCGATCTCGGCGATTTGCCGCAAGACTTTTTGGTACTTGTCAGCCATGTGTTCCAGTTGGTGCACTTTTCCTTGCAGTTGATTAACGCGTGACTTCAGCTGTTTCTCTCGGGGATTAAGCTCCGCGCCAACCGAAGCAACCTGTTGCTCAGTTGACCGTTCAAGTGTATCGTCGAATTCCACCGCCGTTGTTGCGGTGCTGCTCTCCCGCGACTTCGTATGCCGACGGCCGAGATCATCATCGTCAGAACACGATTGGGTTCTGGGAGGTGGAGCGAAAATGGAGGTCACTTTATAAGGTCTTGCCCGCATTGTAGGAACAGGGTTTTCCGGGGGAATTGGACTGTGCCGGAGCGACCTGGGGCGACTGGTATAAGGACGAAAGCGATGAGTCTCATGAGGATTCTCAAGACTCAAGCAGCTTTGATCGGGACTGGGCATGGCGCCCTGCGACTGCGATTTTGACCGCAGATCCCAGAAGGACTCTTTGTGATCAAGGCGATGTCGGCGGTTTTGTCCGTCATCTGAATCTGAACCGGGCCGCAAGTCGGATGGGCGGGGAGGGACAGGTGATGTTGTAAAATGTGGCGTGTCAACACTATGTACGTTCAGAACACTTCCTCTTCGGGTATCTTCTTTCGCGGCTTCGTTGCTCATTTGTCTGTGCCTCCCAACCCTCTCCGTCGACGCGCAAATCCCATTATCCATAACCGACGAGTCTGTCAATGCCATTCTCATTAAATGAGAAGTGTTCCTTCGTTTCCGTCGCTCCCGCGCCGCGTCTCCCCCATTGGAGGTCCCTCGCACCGACGATCGACTGATCTCTTCATCCTCTCGGTCGGTTTCCACATCGCCTATGTCAAAATTGTGCGAGGTCTTTCCAACAAGCTCTTTGATTCTCTCGATCTCGCGTTCTTTGTCCTCCTTGCCGTCCCACCAACCGCCGCGCCGTCTTCGTACATGGTCCGGTGTGCTCGCCCGACTCTGCGGAAAATCTTCCACTGGTAGCTCTTCTTTCCGTTGCGCATTGACCGGCCACCTTTTGGCATTCACAGATCTCACTGCCCCTCTGTCCAGCTCCAGCGTTGATGACAACTGATCCGCGGTTGATCCCAACCCTGACCCCTCTTCGTCATGCAACCATTGATCCGAAAGCGAAGACGGATTCTCCGTGAGCCGGTCAGCTAGTGGTCCAGAGTTTGAATCTTGATGTTCAATTGACCCTTCATCACCAGTGCTTGACGACGGTTGTTCTGTGCCAGGCGGGCCAGATTCCAGAAGCGCACCCCCTTGAAGAGCCTTGTAGCCGCCCAACAATCGTCCATTGTTCCACAGCCCGATTGCACCATACGTTCCAGTATGTAACTGGTTTCCTAGCCCGACGCCGACATTCGATCCACCCAGTATAGATTGCGACTTCAGTGATTCAGTTGACGTGACTCGGACCAGCCGCTTCGCGTCAGTGTGAATGGGAGGTAAAGGAGAAGACGCGCGACCACTGGAAGGGCCAGGAGAAGTCGCCATTGGAGTAAAGGACAAAGGGGCGGAGTATGAGGAAGGATTTCTTATTGGGGAAATTGGAGACGGGAAACCAGTGAGCGGACTCAGCCGGTTGACCGTCAGCGGAACGAGAGAGCTGGTCCCAAGGAGTCGTTTCCCTCGCTTTTGCTGCGGCAGTGTATGATCTTGGGAAGATTGTCTCCGCTCTTGGTGGCCAGTATCGCCAGCACTGCAGGGGGGTGATGCGGAACTGTCAGTTTAAAGAGACTGAATTGCACTGCACTGTGCGCAAATGCCTTCCATAACAATTTCGCACCTAAGCATACTGTAGCTCAAGAAAGAGTGGAAGTAATCGGCTTCACGGCCCTACAGTCTGTTTGCCCAACGAGGGAGCCCTGGCTAACACGACTCGGCAGTTTCGGTACAGGGTGCAAAGAACACAGTGAGGAAGTTGGTAAGGAGGTCTGATCCCAGGCTATTGTTTGCAGTGCAAGTTGATAGAAGTCAATTAGACAAGATTTGTGTGTTTAAGTTAAGTTAAGGGCATCGGCATAGACCAGATTGTCGTTTTTGCAATGGCATTGGCTCACTGCCTCGTGACATGGAAACACCCAAGCTCCTGGGTATCCCACCCCATCCACTTTTGATCCGAACCTTCGGACCTGATGCTTGTGAGAATGTGTGGTTCACCTCCTCCTCACACAAATCATTGTCTTCTTTCCTCAAAGTCCCTTCGTTCATCCCAAACCACACTCCATCCCCACCATCAACACCCCCACCCCTTCCTACCATTACACAGCCACCCTAGCAGAAGGGTATCGGCCTCCTCCCGCCCGCGCAGCGCCTCTATTGGGTCAGTATCTGCCTTTGCGGTTGTCATTCTGGCGTCAACTGACCTGTGGTGCTCGGAGTTTCTGGGAACAACCTCCCACTGCAGGAAGACCATGAGATGCAATTGAACAGTGATTCCCATTTGTTTGCATTATCATATCCCAAGGATCTACCTCAACATATACTATTTAGGTAAGCTAAGCGAATTATCCAAGTATCTGTCTAACTAACCCCACTGATGCATCGGTTCTTCTAAAATTTCCCTCCTTCTATATAGTTTTTCAAATCCCGGTCCCAGAATGTGCACCAATGGCTAACAGCCGCTTTCATCTTAGGGCTGTTCATTTTGATGAAGCGTTCGCGCCCGCCAAAGCTCACACCGATTTTCACCCTGCAGGCACCGCTGTGCCACAGCGGCTCCTTTTTTTTCTCCTCATTGTCGATATACAAGGTCAGCTGGACTGTTCTTGGGGGGGTGGGAAACCACCAGTCAGTGGGCAAGTTTACGCACACCTCCTCATGGGCATAAACGATGAAAAAGGCGCGACCTCTTCGTCGTGTTTTGCTGGGTTTGCTGTGGACTACTGTTCTGTCTGTGCCACCCATGTTCTGCAACAACATGGTGCCCCTTTTACGCGTCAGCGCAGACATGGCCCGACATTCTTCGCTGAACATCCATGTCGGTGGTGGCTGGTTGATGTCGGCCTTTGAAGACCGGGCAAACTCGGTAACGGGATGGGACGAATAAAAAGCGTTGTAGCGTACTATCCCAGAATCGCTGCGCAGCAATCCGTGCTGTCCCATCAGATCCTCGATGCCGTCTCGTTCTTTCACCGAATCGAATCCAATCTTTTTGAGGTTGAAATCGGTTCACTGAGTAGTCCGCGAGTAAAGAGCAGATTACGAGGTACGTACCATCATTAGGGTTTCGAGGAATTCAAGATTCCATTTGTTTAGGTTGTCCCACCTTATGAGCGGGATGAATTTCCCGCTCGCTCCCGATCTAAGATCCGCGTAGAGAGGTAGGTGTTCCTGATAACCACTGGCCACAAGTGCTCGATGCCTGGCGTATCGCTTCCACATGAACGATTTGGCCGGCGAACCATCACGTTTCAAAGCCCCAGCCATCCCTATGTAATACCCAAAAGTTCCATCCCCTCGGTCGACGATTATCAGATAAACCCCCGCCGAGCCGTCCCGTGCATCAATGCCATCCAGCTCACAGACTTTTCGCCCATCGTAGATGTCCCCGCGACGGAACGCTTCCCGCACGTTTAAGGGCATATTATGTGCCACTTTGTTTGCGAGGTTGGGGTCGTTGCGGAAGGCTTGGGTTCCGTGCTTGCGCTGGCTGTCTCACGATCAATTGATTTATATCAATAATACTTATAATCACTATAACTTTACTTTTCCTCGCCATTCTCAACCAGTGAGTTCCCAACTTTAATCAACAACTTCAGCATCTTTATCAAGCCGTCTTCGTCGGTGAGTTCTTGGACGTTGTTTTGTGCGCGGGTCCGCAACACTTTGGCAGCCTTTATGATTCTCGGGGTGGCGGAGATGTTGAGTGAACGGAACGCTGCTGCATCGTCCCATGGAATAACCGTGTGATCGTTGATATCCGTCTCGTCGGGTGACTGGGCACCCGCATTCACCCTCACTATGGAGGGAGCAGTGGCATCAGCATCCGTTTTCTGCGCTTTTGCGGTGAAGAATTCTGTGATCAGTTGGTTTCGTTTGGGTGGCATAGTGGGCAGAGACGGCGACGACGATGAGGAGTGGGCAGCGACGGCGATGAGGAGTGGGCAGAGACGGCGACGGCGATGAGGAGTGGGCAGATGCGGCTGCGATGAAGGAGGAGGAGGTCAATGCGGCTGCGATGAAGGAGGAGGAGGTCAATGCGGTTGCGATGAAGGAGCAGGAGGAGAGACGCTGTGACGAAGGAGCTCAGGAGATGCTGCGAGTATGAGGAAGAGGAGAGACACTGCGACGAAGGAGCTCAGGAGATGACGGCGTATGCGACGCTGTGGAGGAGGAGAGACATTGCTGCGACGGCGGCGACGACGAGGAAGATGACGGCGGATGCGTGGGAATCTTGAAGCGTGGGAAAGATGCGGGACTGGAGGACTGGAGAATTGGACGGGGCATTCGTTCGTTGTTCGCGCGTGTGGCTGGATACCGGTCGGAAGATACCTGGTCGCCTGTCCTACAATCGTGTAGCGGCAGTGGTTAGTAGTGGTTAGTAGGCTGGTGATGAAGGTAAGGGTCGTGGTCGTGGTCAGCATGGAGTATTGTATGACCCCGGGAGGGCTCCAACATCTACCCCGGGAGGGCTCTGGGTGATTTTCAGTGTGGTTAGTCCGTTGGACCCAATGGGTCGTCTGTTTGATTCGGACACCTCCGAACCTCCTCGATTAACAAAACAAGAAGAAAAACCGGCATTGGGATGAAGGTAAGGGTTCAATTAACAGAGTAGCTACGATTCTATTCTACCTCCTACAGCTGAGGCAAAGGAGTAGCCTATTTCATCGTCCATGTTGCAGAAGTTTGAGACCGTTTCCACATTGCGAAAATTGCAGTGAATGGCGCGGGAATCGTCGATGGCCATATTGCGTATGGGATGTTTTCCGTTCACCTCGGGTTCGGGATCGAAAGTGGAAAACCATCCTTCATTCATATACTGCGTGAACCAATGATGGTGAATTGGTGTTTGGGTGATGGTGTTGTGCAATTGTTTGCAGGTGAACCCAAGACGGAGGTAATCGGAGCGGATGTAACCCACAATGGAACGAAGAATGTCGACTTAAGGTAAGGTTGGTGGACGCGTACGTACGAAAAAAAAATCAATCGTGGCTTGTGGCACATTGCCGAAAGGGTCCAACTTCCCAAGGCGCCAGAATTTGGCCATCAGGTCATTAAGCCGTGTTTGGGTAAATTGCCAGTGCTTATGATTGTTCGTGTGACGCAAAGCCATATGATTGGGAGTATAAAAGGGTGTTCGACACGAACTTCGGTTCCGAAACCTACAATCGCCAAATCTCAACTGTGCTGAATCATCCGGCAGCACATTCAACTTATTTTACCTTCTTCCACATCACAACCCCACTTAACGCAAGCCGATCCCCTACCTGCAACTGCTGCTGGACTCGCTTCAAGCACGAACTTGGAAAGGACGAAGCACACAAAAGTCACTCAAAACGCTTCAGCTCGCTGATTGCCATTTTTGATTGCCGTTTTTGGCCTTTTCAAGCCTGCTAGCTGGGTAAAGTCCGCAATTTATTTGTCTGTCGCGTCTCTTGAATCTCCAAGCGCTGAGGATGGCAGCAGAAACAGACACCTGCGCCGTCGGAACAGAAGCTGGGTGAGTTGCGGAACTTGATCCTGTGTTTGCATGATTCTGTACTAATTTTTTGTACAGAGATATGAATCATTTCAACTCTGAGAAAGACCGGGTTGCGCCTTTGAATCTCGATTTTGAACAAGACCGCAACGGCGCTTCTCCTTCGCCAAGGAAACGGTCTCTGGAGACGGATTCCGGGGCGCATGGTGGGGATGAAGGTGATCGGCGAATAAAGCGGCGAGAGGTGGAACAAGGCGTTGCGAATGGGGGGAATGAAGCTGCGTTGGGGAACAGCGACGATGATGGAGAAGGATCTGTTGATGGCGAGGCTGAAGATTACGCACATCCCCATGCATTCTCACATCCCCGGGCATCGAGTGAAATTGAAAATAAGGAAGGTCTGCCTTCCTCCTCACAAAATGTTCCGCAGGTAGGCAAATTTCATCAATATGTTTGGATTTTAGGGGAAGCCGATTTTAATCTGTTGCGCGCCCCAGCCGTCGGGTCAGCCTATGCATCAGGCTAGCCCCGCTCCTCCGAGCCAAGCGCTCTCAAAAGAAGATTTGCGATTTTGTACAAATACCCTCAAGCAGATACAACGTTTGGGCTCGGCGCGTATATTTCTGGAGCCCGTGGATCCAGTCAAGTTGAATATACCGACGTATTTCGACATCATCAAGCGTCCGATGGACCTATCCACGATGGAGAAAAAATTGAAATCCAATCAGTATTCGACTGTTCAACAGTTCGCGGATGATATGGATTTGATGATTCAGAATTGTTTTCTTTTCAACGGTGAAACGTCCGCAATCGGAATGATGGGACACAGTGTGCATAAATCATTTCAAGGTTACATGAGAAGACGAGCAGAGAGTCAGAAAAAAGCAAAAACGGTGAGTTTTAGAAATGAAGCGTGTGGCCATAAACCACCGTTCCTAACAATTCTTAAATTGCTGTCAGGACAAGCCAAAGGAGACACCCAAAAAGAAAGCTCATGAGATCGATCAGGTGAGCCTTTGGAAATTCAAAACCCCAGGGACTCATTTTGGCTCTGGTGTTAACTTTTGCTGGCATCCTTAGTTGGCACATGATGCCGACATTCGTCCGAAGCGCGAGATACATGCTCCATCGAAGGAAATCCCTACGGGCGACTTATCGCGGAAGAACAGTCAAAAGAAGTTGGATACGAATTTGAAGCATTGCGCAGCTTTCATGCGAGAGCTTGGCAAAAAGCAATACGACACATTCACCTGGCCTTTCAAGCAGCCTGTGCCGACCTCTGTTTTGGGCTACCACGATATCATTAAGCGTCCCATGGATATATCTACCATACAACGAAAGCTCAATGAAGGGAAATACGAAACTGCGAGCGCGTTTAGGGACGACATGAAGCTCATGTTCGGAAACTGTTACACGTTTAATCCACCCGGAACAGACATTCACGATTGCGGCAAGAAGTTTGAGACTTTCTTTGACCGCAAATGGTCGGAAATTATGGCGCGTGCGGCAGCGGAAAGCAACGGGGAAAAATCAAAGGCAAAACGTAAAGCGGACTACGATTCAGAGGGTGGTGAGAGCGGTGATGCAGAAACAGACGAAGAAGGTATTTTGGCATGTCATTCGATGATGTCTTTGCAAATCGTTGAGCATGGTACTGTGAGCGCAGACCGAACGAAACTTCAGGAATTGAGAGTCAAGGCCCAGCTAGCGCAGGCGGAACTGGAAATGTTTGAACTTCAGCTGGAGCAAAAGAAGAAAAAGAAGCACAAGCACCGCAAGTCTCTGACTTCCGACTCGCTGTTGCGCCAACAAAAGACACCATCCGCCATCGCGGGCAAGGCCTCGTCATCGGCCAAAAAGCCTAAGGGTACTCCCAAGGCGAAGGCCACCCCCACCGCCAGCAAAACAACGGCGAAAAAGCCGAAGAAGCCAGCGGACAAGACCAAGAAGCGCCGCGTTGAGTATAGCAGTGACGAGGGAGGAGGCTCGAATGCTGCTCCTCTCACAGATTCTCAGAGAGAAGAGTTGCCGGAGCTTATTGAGAATTTATCTGAAGAGAAGCACATGGAGATGGTAAATCTCCTCAAACGCATGGGAGGACTTCAGAACGTAAGTTCATGTTGTAAATTTTCATTATCACTCGCCGATACATCCAAGTCAACCATGTGGCGCAGGTGGCGGTTGACGGTCAAGAAGAAGTCGTTCTAGAGTTGAATGAGCTAGACAATCGAACCGTGCTGGCGCTTTATCGCTTTGTCAAAAAGAATGCACAGCAACCGAAGACTCCGTCGCGCAAGAAGTCGGCGAAGGAAGGTGGTGAGTAGCGTGATCCACATTTCAATACGAATTCTTCCAGGTTCAAGTCCGTCCAGATACTCAGTGTCACAACATAGGGCGAGGCGGATACACTTCGAGCAGCAGCAGCGGCAGCGGCAGCTCGTCGGGATCCGATTCAGACTCAGGTAGCGATTGAAAGAGGGCAAAAAAGGCGGTGGGGTTTGGAGGATTGGCGCAGCCCGAGTAATGGGCTTTGTTGCGGTCAGCTGGAGGAAAAAGTTTTGGGTTGTCATGGGCAGCTGTTCTTGTGCAAGATATTTTTCACTCCTCGCGGTCTTGAAGCCTTTGAAATCAAAACAAAATAAAGCTTGTTTATGCAAAACCTTTGTGGTTGGGTTATGGAGTGGTTTGTGTGGCAGCCAAGGACCCATATTAATGCGCCGATTCCCTTCTCTTTTTCTTTTCATTTTCTCCACCCCGAAATTCACTCCGACGTTCACAAATCACCATTTCTCACTCAAATCAACATCATGCACTTATGCTCGCTTAATAGATTCTCTCTTTGGGGACTCGAAGGTACGGCACCGTCCGTTACCTGCTGGGTCGTCTCTCCACTAGCGCTGATCGTTCCCAAATATTCCTTTTCAGAACCGTGAACCCTCTTCTGACTTTAACCCATCCTCTCCTGATTTTAAGCCGGCCCACCCAGTCAGAGTCAGACGCGCCGTCGTTTCTTCCTCCGACTCCGAGGATGCATCTTCCAAACCCAAAGCTCCCAAACGTGCTGATAAAACCATTACGTCCCCCTCCAAACGTTCGGATGGGACATCCAGGAGCACAGTTTCCAAGAAGACCGCGGAAACGCAAAAGAAACCGCCGACCAAAAGTCTGGCGAAACCGGCGGAACCCAAGAAGACGGCTACGACACCTGGTGGTACCGGGTCTGCCAAAGCGGCATCTGGGACGGGAGCTAGGAAGGCGGTTGCTGGGAAAGGTCTTCTTGCGCAGCAGCGTAAGGTGGTGAGTTTGCTCTTGATCTGCCGATCTGCCTGCGGGTTAGGTTCGTTTGTTCATGTGCGACGCCTTCCTGCATCCCACAGTCGGATGGATCATCCGCTCGTCCTGCCGTCGCGCCGGCACCCAAAAAGCCTATGACGACCATGGACCCACTTTTGGCCGCCATGTATGAAAATAAGCTTTCTCCGATCGAGGTCAGTATCTTTTGCCTGTCCGCTTTTCGCGAGGTTGCTCCTTTCATTGTTGGTTTTGCTGAGCTTTGAGACTTTACGTGACATCAGGATGAGGAAACGAAACGCCGCCGGCAGGAAGAACGTGAGCGTATGAGGGCCGAAGAAGAGCAGCGGTTTCGTAAAATGCAGATGGAAATGAATCAACGGCAGTAAGTGGCCTGCAACCGCGTCCTCCAACAACTCTTCGGGATACAGCTTTTAACTGCTGTCCTTTGTCGTCTTTGTGAAACTCAGAATGGATGAACAAGAACGGGCGAACGCCATCAACGCGGCGCGGGCTGAATGGCAGTACCAGCGGGAGAAGGAACTCGTGCGTATTGCCCACACCTCGCCTCTGCATGTACGTTTTACTGATCATACGAGTTTCATTCACCAACACAGGCGGCCATGCCCAAAAACCCCTCAGCCAACCATCACATTGAAGTTGAATGGTACAACAATTACGAGCCCCGGTTAGAGGCTCTTCTGTCCAACCCAAGTGAAAGAGAGAAAATGAGAAAGGAGCGAGAAATTTGCCGAGCCAAGTTGACGGAAATCATCCGGCACCGTGGGGAGATGTGGTGGAAGTTATCGGGTGGGATGGAGGACCGTGGGAGTGCGACGCCTGCTGCTGCTGCTGCCACTGGTGCTGTAGCCACTGCCGGTGTAGCTGGGGGCAACGGGAGCCCGTCAGAGACTGCTGTGGGAAGTGTGAAGAGCGAAAGTGGCCCGGCAGCTGGTGACCCTGTTGCGGCCGGCGCCCACGCTGCTGTTGCAGCTGGGGATGGAGGGGTGGTGGCTATGGAGATTGATGAGGAAGACGAAGAGGGGGAAATACACGACTGAATGAGTGCGAGAATGGAAGGAGAGGGTTATATCCAAGGTGTGGTGTATACCGCGTGACGGTAATGCGAAACCGAAACGTATATTTATTGCGCGAATTTGAAAGGAAAAAGATCGAAACGATTGTACTGTATACTGCAAAAACAGAAGTAAATTTTGAACATACTAGTTTGTGCAAAACTTTCTCCGAAACTCCTCTGTTCCCGACAAGCTCCTCCTTTCGATGCCTTAAGGACACGTGGAAAATGGTGACGACTGCACGGCGCCATTCACCGACCTCGTTATGTGATGGAGGGGAAAGATGTCACTCGCCCGCACTCGCTCGTCAAGCCCAAAGAAAAAGGGTGGACCGTTGACAACACGCACCTGTTAAGATTCTTGCTCCATCATATTCATGGCATTTATGTTTTGTAGGAATTCTGATTCTGGGTCAAGCAGATGGGGATCATGATTGATAAAAATGTTGAATCCCTACCAAGACCCCCACTTGGATGCCATCACAGTTCGTAGAACAATGAAAGGTATAAAAGTCATTCATCACGCAAAGGGCCGAGCGAGTACAGAGAGAGGTTCGAAGGCGAGAGGGTGCGAAACAATATCAACTCGCATTTCAGAGCAGAAAAGGGATACCGCTACCGTAACTTACCAGGTTGCTTACGCAACCCAGACCGTCCGAACAGGCGGACACCAGTACCCCCTTCAAATCGTGGCGCAACGATAACCTGCGGTCCAAAAACCTCCTTCTGTTCCATTTCCCACGCAGGGGAACCACGAACCTCATCAACATGGCGACGCTACGGGTCCTGAGGGACGTGGCGATATTGTGTCGGTCAAGGTACGAGAATTGAGCTCACAGGGCGGAGAGTTGAGGAGGATCTGCTGTACTTGCCGGAAGGCCAGTCAGTCTCATGCCGTTTGCGCGCATGCTCTTCAACCCCATCAGGAACCCTAGTGTTTGTGTGGCGCGGAGGCTCACCAGAGGAAGAGCATTTGCATCAGGTAAAAGACAACTCTGCCCCCCAGCCCCGGTTGTGGAGGTGCCTACGTTAACGAGGAAGAGCAGCAACAACACCGACATCCACAGCGACCCGATCCCGCAAATTTGGCCGCAGAGGTTTGGATGCGTTGATCTACGAGGGATGAACGATAAGTAGGACTAAATCAGGCACCGGGCCAAAACTACATGGTAGGAACAGCACAGGGGCATTCTCCTCCACCGGGATATCCGCCGTATGCCGTGTATCCGTATCCTCCCGAACCTGAATTTGGCGAAAACTTTTTCAAATGGGTATCCCGTCTGTCGCAACTTGTAGTTGTCGGTGGTGCCATACGTAAGTTTGATGGGATCATGGCCGTGTCAAGGATAGCGCGGTTCTCACCCATCCCTCCAACAATGCAGTTTTTGGTGCCTGCCTAGTCACACCCGAAACATTCGCAAACATTCTAACGGACTACAAGGCACGCCTTGAAACGCGACGGAAGGATAAGATTCTGAGTACTTTGTCACAAGTCAAACTATTCCTCCAAGACCCGTACGAGGAGGAAACTCAAAATCTAGCCAATACGCGCGTCACAGTCGTTGCCCCACCGGACGAAGGAATACCATCTCCATCAACTGCAGAGAGAAAAGACACTAAATTAGACACGCTTGCCCTGCTAGATGGCATTCTAGAACCAGATACCATGGTTCAACACATTGGCCAAGGCGAAATGTATCATCATGAGATTACAGATGACATCGAACGCATAGTGAACGAGGCCCCCATCCGGCGGTACGGTGTATTGATGGGTGGTAGGGGGAGCGGCAAGACGCAGCTTTTGAGACGAATCGCGCATGGGAAACCGTACGTCGCATTTGTGTCATTTAATCTGGTGTCAAGCACAAATAGCTTGGTGGATGCGATTGCGGAGGAGGTCGGGTTCGATTTCGAGGACTGGACGGAACGGTTATTGCAGTCTTATTTGTTCAGAACTCAAGTGGGGCCCACATGCTGAGCACAGGGTGCAGGCTGCTTTGGTATTGACATCGAACTTATTGTAGGTGCGCGAGGTTATGACACCGTTGGACAAATTGGCCTTCCTGTTGGATGTACGTACAGTGTCCTAGTTGGGTTTCTAGAATCTCGCACCATCTTAACAAATGTGATGTCCTTTTCTTTTCACAGGAAATCGAGGAAGCCTGCCAAAAACTGAAGTTTGACCCGGAAAACAAGCACACAAAGCACAGGGCACTCCTCATTTTTGATGATGTGAACAAGTTTGACGTTTCAGACCCAACGTCCAGAAAGGCTTTGACGATGCTCTTTAATGCAGTATGTGTCTATGCTGACCGGATTCAGGAACTGCGTACTGCAGAAGGTTGAATGCGTCACTCGCAGGCTAGCAAATGGGCCAGGGAAGATACCGCATTGATTTTCTTTACCGTCAGCAACAAAATGTTTGCACAGGTGAGCATCGACGTAGTTCCTGTTTTATCCACTGGAAACACCGGGGCTGATTCGTGTTTCAGGAATACGGTAAACTCATCAAGAGAGACGTCCTCGGCAACTGCAAAGTCTACAGCGTCAACCAACTAGCCCCGCGGGTAAACACCCGTTTATTTGCGAGACTGTTTAAAACGTTTTGCAAGCAATCGCAACCCTCCCTTCTCATCTCACTGCCTCCTTTCTCTCACACCAAATAGGAAGCCGCCCACTTCCTCCACAAAACCATCAACCCACCACCCACCCCATCCGAACTTAACCACATCATCTCCTCCCTCGGCACCCGCATCAACGATCTCCGCCACATCGCCGAAGAGCGCGCTCAAGGCGAAATGACGATACAAGAACTGGTCGAACAGGAAATCAAACTCTGCACCGAAGAAGTGCGGCATTTGCTTAGCGCGTTAGAATACACTTCTCCGCAGCAACGCGAGACGCTGGGACAGTTTTTGGACATTATCGCCAGGGAAGGGCGGACAACAAGGGAAAAGGCTAGGTCGATGGGCGTGTTGGATTTGGTGGAGGATTTGGTGGAAGAGGATGTGATTGGGTGTAGAGGGTTGGCTGGTTTAGAATTTGGAAGTAGGAGAATAGCGGAGGCGTGGAAGCGGCTGAGAGAAAAGGAACGATCAGAAAGATGGTGGAAGTTTTGGTAGAGAAACATTTAGAATTAGATTAACCCTATTACTTTTTTGGTTTGGAAAGCACAATAAAAAATACATGATTGATGTTGCTTGGACTAAACGAACTATTTACATGGTGCTACATTACACGGCCCTTCCCCTTCCTATCCAACTTCTTCCCCAATATCCCAAGCAGCCGCATCGTTTCTCCCTTCACATCAAGCTCCTCCCACCCTACGGCGTTAATGATAAGTTTCGGAAATGCCACTGTCGGAAAGCTTTGGCCCTCGTTGGCCTTGAACGTGCGATGGCGTAAGGATGTAGGAGGAACAGGTGGATCGGTGCTGATGGCATCCTTTGGTTCGTCCTTTCTGCGCCAATCACTGTTCCGGCAGACGATGATGGCGGCCCGGCACACATTTCGATCACGGCAAGCAGAGGCCAATACCCTCCGGGCCTCTGCAACGTCCGACGACGCAGCAAACTCTGTGTCTTCGCCGCTCTCGTTGTCAACTTGTTCCACAAACCATGGCGGATCCTCCTTGAACTTGATCTCCCCAGCTCTCTGCGCCCACCTCTTCAATGCTCTTTCAATCCCGGGATTCCCGCCCCATGTCAACAACCCCAGTACCACATCAACATCCTCGGTCATCATCACAGCCTCCGCTGTGCCGTCCTCGACAAAGCATTTCCCCTTCGCCCGAAATACCGGCTCTTTGGAATCTTGCGGGCAACCGTTCGTACACTTTGCATCTTCATGCATCATAAATCCGCATGATCCGCATTCGTACCAGATCACCACCTCCTGGACGTGGGTGACCGTACACCGAACGCGGTGCAACCCAGGACGCCCATCGTGCAAATCTGCCAGCCGACCCCACCGCCCTTGCAATACAGGACCACGCTCGCCCGCAACCCCGGTTCCCGCTCCTACAGCCATCATCTCACGCCCATCAACAACTTCAACATGCGTCTCCGCCACAAACTGCCCATACACCGTCCCCTTTCCCGACACCTTCAACCCCAGTCTCCTAAACACCACACCACACCCAACCAACAACCCGAGCGGGAACCCACACTGCCGCAAATCCATGTACACATCCATCGTCTCACCCCCTACGCCTGCATCCCGTAGTCGCACAAATAGCATCCGGTCGAACCGCCCCACTCCGACGTTGTACTTTGAAAGCAAGCGCGTGGGCGAGACGCGCACGTCCAAGTTCCAAGGGTCCACGTCCCGAAACTCTTTGGCGTGTACGATACCGCGGACAGAGACGAGCCGGTCGTGAAAGTTGCCTGGGCGGGTGCGAGTGCGGATGGATGGAAATGTTTCGACCAGAGATGAAACAGAATGAATCGTGGGTGGTTGTTGTACGGACGGGGGGGCGGAGAAATAGGAGCGGGATTTTTGAGATGAGATGTGGAAAATGCGGGGTAGGATGCGATTGGTTGCCGGTGGTGGCCCTGGCGCAGTGTCGGCAATAGAGACGGTAATGTGCTCGAGCTGCATTCCTTCCTTAAATTGCAAAGCGAGTTCTGCGTCTTCGCTGGTATCTTCAGCCCCGCCAGATATAACATACTTCTCTTCAATGCGCAATGTGGGAAGGAGAGAGGTTTGCTCCTCCGCAAATTGAATGTACGTCTTTCGCGGAGGGGCAAGTAATTTCGCCCTCATTGCCGTTTTTGTGCCAGAATATGCTATGGGCCACGACCAACCCTGAGCATGAGCAAAGATGTGCGGATGCGGGCGACCGGTAAACCGAATAGCAGGAAGGCCAAGATGATTCAAAGCAAATAACAACCCTTTTTGCGGAGACGATGAAATCGTTCCTGTCGAGCCTTCCTGTCCAGTGTCCGCAACCCCCTCCACACAAAACGCATCGTCAAACGAAAAGCGCACGTATGTCTTTTTCAGCAATTCAGCGTCAGGATGTCCACTGGCCTGCCCGAGCACCTCCACAACAACCTCAAACCTGCGTATCGCCCACACCTTCCCCAGTTCCTCGGTGCCAACCGCCAATCCACCAGTACTGGTCTCAACGCTGGCGAGCACACTTCCCGTCGCATCAACCAACGCCAAGTTGCCCGTCTTATCACCGATCAAAAAGACCACAAGACACGCTGTGGCGTATCCCAGATCAGAGAGTTGGAAAACGCGATGACTGTAGCCGCCACTCGCTAAACCCTTTGTGGATTTGGTCCCACGAGCATCTGAACCTCTAAATGCAGCCAAGCACGGGTTCTGAACCACGTCCGCTACGGACAGAATGTCGGGTGGTGTATACCGACGCGTTGCGAGTGTGCAAGCGTCGTCGTGATTTACCAAGGTCGGCGGGATATCCATTCGGTATGGGGTATACCCAAACGGTTCGAGAAGACGCAAAGCGGACGCGCTGGTCCATTGAATCTTTGCTGTCGAGGCGGCCTTGCCGCTGCTCCTATCAGTAATACTTCTGGACGGAAGGTATCGTTGGAGATGCTCGCGGATTCGAGCAGCGCTCAAAAGATCGGGTATATTCATGGCCCGCCATTTTTGGAGGACGGCGGCGCGGCCTTTGGCAGGACACATCAAGCACGGCGCGTCAAGGTCATCAGAAAACTCTTTCATCGTCACAGTGCTACAAGCGCAAGCAACAAAAACGACGCGCTGGGTCCTTTTCTCCAAGTTGAGGCGACTGCCATTCTGCTGTGCTCGCGGGCGTTTCTTGGTTTCATCGATTAAGACGTGAACGTTGTGAAGATCCAAAACGGCGCCAGTGCGCAACCCACGGCCGCAACCCGATATTGCGTGGAACGTGAGGTACAGTTGGTGGATTGAATCGAGTTCATAGATACCAAAGAGGACATCGACGACCTTTGTGATGCGTCCAGAATATGAAATGACACGGGATTGCAGAGGGCGAAGATGGGAGGAGGAGGAAGGCGCCGGGTTGGCGTTGATAGTAGTTGTAGACGCCCGGTTGGAGGAATGTGATGGAAGTGCCGTAGATTTGGTGCGAGCTGGCTTGGGGCCAGCATTGATAGTCGATGCAATTGGACTTCCCGCCGGCAGGTCGTCCAGAATAAACATCTTCGACTGTTCAAAAGAGAACAGCAGCACCTTCTTGGCCTCCGCCTGACCGCTCAAACCCGACGGTTCATTTGTTCTCAATACCGTAGTTTTCAAGTTGACAAACAAAATCGTGTCCCCAACTCTGATGGATTCATAATAGGATAACATGTCTCTTGCGGAGGCTACGTCGTCGTTGTAGAGTACAAAGGCAGTGAGGATCGGCCGTCGGAGTGTAGTGAGCGCCTCTGGCGGAAAATCAACCAAATCTTCTGCCGGTGAAGAATGTGGAGCCATGTATTCCGCAATGCATTGCATTTCAATGAAAAACAGCACTTTGCTTTGATCTTTCGAATAGGCCAGGACGCTCTTCGCACGGACACGGCCGTGAATGCTCACGCTCCGTGATTTGGACATTTTTGCGAGTAAGGGCCGGGAAATTTTGGCAAACTCCCAAGAGTCGATCTCCGTCCCTGCTATCCCCAGCAGATACGTGATCGGTTTGTACTGTTCGAGGAGTGCGCGACGTGTCGGCAACTCGGGCTCGTTTGCGGACGATAGTGATGCGCATTCCGCTATCGGATCATATTCGGCACCCGAGAATTGATGGACTGGGGTGGCTAGAAGGAAATGCGTGGAACAAAGCAAAATCGGCTTTGAAACAACTTCCAAGTACGGACCTGGATCGTCAACGCGATCCTTGACGGCAGAGTTTGCGCTGTTGCTCGCTTTACTTCCTGTCCCGATGGTCACCCACCGCGCCGTCACCAGGTTCCAGTGCACCAGACATACCAGGCCGTCCATCCAAGACTTGTCAAATCGCGAAAACTCGCAAGGGACCGCACCGGTCCCATCAACGAAACAAATTGCAGCCGGGTGTCGGGAGGGCGGGTGTGTTGGATGCAGTGGCTCCGCCTGGCTTTTCACTTTGAATCGACCAACGAGGATGGAGTGCGGAGCTGCTGGCTTATCACCGCATGAGGAAGAGCTAGCGGGGTATGAGGCGACGGCATTTTGCCCTGGTTGAGCCAGAAAGCTCTGTAAAAGGTCGCCCACAGCAGCTACGCGGTACTGTCTGGTGGCAGACATTGGGAAGCGCCCAGTGGCATGTACATGCCTACTGACGGTTGTTCAACACCTTGCTTCCTCAATACTAAGTGGGGCGTCCACCACGCACCTTCCTGCACTGGCTGACACTTCCAAGCAAGGTGTATTCCCAAATGACAATGGTCGACACTGAGAAAACCGAGCAAATGAGTGGTCCAAATGGTCGGGTGCAAGCAAGCTTCACCTCGGCTCCGGCGAGGTCCGTCCGAAGCGTCCGAAGGCTGCTTGGAAGAAAGCCACACCCATCGTCACGTGACGTTGTGGGTCTGTCCGGGTTGGAGACTTTTGAGCACCTTCCAACCTCCCACTGCCATTAATCTCAAAACCCAACCGAAACAAAATAACCTGCCCATGTCGTCCGTCGCCGGCATCCGCGAAGTAGACGGCGACCGCCTCGTCGGAGGTACCCGCCGCCCAGACGGCTCCGTCCGCAAAGAACGCAAAGTCCGCCCCGGTTTCGTCCCCCAAGAAGACGTGTCGCGATACACAAACGAAAAGGTAGAACTCACGAGGGTGCCAAAGGGTTACGTCCCAGGCGCAAACGTCGCCCCGAGAAGTGCTGGGGATGCTGCTGGGAATACTGCTGGGGGACCTCCAAAGAGTAAATCGGCGAAGAAGAATGCGGCGCGGAATGCGAAAAAGCAGGCGGAACGGGATGCTACTAATGCTGGAACGGGGACCGGGACGGAAACGGGAACGGGAGCTGGTGGGAATGGGGCTGCACCTTCGGGCACAGTAAGGGCAGGAGAAGGGGGATCAAATTCGGCTGCTGCTACAACACAATCCTCTGCACCGGCCCCACCGCCAGCTGCCACAGGAGCCGCAGATGCGGAAAAGAAACTCAAAAACCTGCGAAAGAAACTACGCCAGATCGAAGAAATACAGGCTCGGGCGGATAAGGGCGAGGCGTTGCTCCCGGAACAAAAGGAAAAACTAGCCGCTCGGTCCAAGGTCGACCAGGAAATTGGAGATTTGGAGGCGGCCGTGAAGAAGATGCAAATATGATTTCAATGAAAGCAAAATAAACAGTTGCCTTCAATTTTTTGACTGCACGACGGAAAAGTTCTTGCTCGGTGACCACCCAACATATGGGATAACGATGAGCACTCGTATTTACATACAGGATCGAAATGAACAAAAACTTGGTGGCAAAATCACAAACGCCAATACCACTTTTTCCTATCTAGCCACCACGCTAATGGGGTATATACTCCTAGAGCCCACACAAGGGTCCACACCAGACTGCTCCACCCTTGCGGCAGCCAGCTTGCAAACCCTTTCAGAAACAGCCAATCGTAGGGTCTCACTCCGTTTATCTTGGGCCCGATTTGTAGAGCTATCTGCACTGCCTCGTGGGCAACGTATAGCGCCATCGGATTCCTTCCCAATGCCACAGCCAAACCCACCCTGCAGAACCTACCAACCTCGACAACCCAAAACGTGGCCGCCAAAGCCAAAACCGACACACCCCCGGCGACCAACACAAAAGACGGTGTCCACAACCTTTTCGACAATGGAACACAGCAATCGGCAAGCACCAGGCCGATTCCAACACCGCCCACCCCAAACACCGTCATTTTCTTTGCATTCCTAGCGCGCCACCGTCCGTCCGTCAAATCCCGGTGAAGAAATCTCAACAATCCAACACCAAACAACACTCCTGCCCACCCTGTCAGCAGCGACGTGAGATTCGACACCAGGCCCTCGGGTTCGAAACCGATGCTGCCGACAACGAGACGGTCAATGTATGACTCGGCCGTACATTCGGGTGGGAAGAGCGCGGTGCGTGAGGATGACGAGCAGGATTCGGGAAGCGGAAGCGGAAGGAAGTAGGTGAGGTACGTCCAAAGGCCAAGGGCGAGGGTTGGGAGCAAGAGGAGGAATGCTAGCCAGTGTGAGTAGGTGTAGGTCAGCGAGCACACTATGGGAAGCCGAGAAGAAAGATTCACGCGGTTAAAAGATCGCCTGATATCGTCAGGACGCGCCAGCAGTGCAATCAACGAACCCAAGTACACGAAAGCGATCCGTTGCAGGACCCCCAGAATTCTGACATCAGCTAGACGGGCCGTACCCTCGAATAAACCAGGTGTTAGGACCAAGTTCAATACGAGACCGATGAGGAACATTTGACATGAGCGCCAGATGATACCCCACGCGCTCCGGGGTCTGGTGCGGAAGGCAATCGGGATAGCCTGCCAAACGGAAATACCGGTCAGTATCTACAACCGGCTCCTTTATGATCCAATCAACTTACCACTGTGAACCAAATGCGCGATGCGAGGATGGAAGCACAATGATATGAGACAATGAGCATTTCGCGTGTGGCAAGCCATTGACCCAAACCCTACCTCCTAAAACAAACAAGAACGTCGGGAAAATCACATCGGATATCGTCAACCCAAACCATTCCGCGTGCTCTAATAGAGGAAACGCATGTCCATTCATTTGATAGTTTGAAATAATCATCAACAGGATCGTCAGGCCTCGCAGAACATCCAGGGAAAGCAACCGAGGTCGCGCGGAAGGGGTAGTTGGAAGAGCGAGGCCCCTTTGTTGAATATTCATCCTGGCGGACGTTTGGTTGGCTCTTGTTGTGGGAACCGACTTGTTTGCCCGTGGAGGGGACGTATTTAACAGGGGCGTGGTCTCAAGCAACCCGCTGCTGGTTTCACTGGTACGCCTGTGCTGGCGGCTCGAAGAGCTTGCCGAACCGGGTCTTGAGCGGTTCGGAGGGGACGAGGGTATTTTTTGAGGCGAGCCGCTGGTTCCGTAGGTTGGAGTTCGACCTGAAAAGGCGGTGGACGCTCTTCGTTGGGGTGACATGGTTGGGCGGGGAGGACAGTCCGAGTCGGAGGAAGAGGAGATATCAGCGTCGTTCGAGTCGCTGCCGGAACCTTCGGGGGCCTCCATGTCTGGCTGTCGGCGGGAGTCGGCAGTCCAGCGCATTCGGGAGGTGCAGAAGGTGGAGATGGGCAAAGCAAACGGAGAGGGACAAACGAACGACTGGGACCACTTGCTTTTGGCCAATTTGGTCGCGTGAAATTGCCCCTACGGTGGGTATCCAGTCCCCATTGTTCTCCCAGTACCACATCCAGTACTCGAAACGAACTTCCCGTCCCCCACACACGCACACACACACACACAACATTTGTTATTTTTTCGATCATCCCGTCAGAACGTAATATTCCTTCTTACTTCCCATCTTTCTCGCATCATCCAACTTTGGCGCTATTCGTCCCATCCCATCGGCCCCATCGTTGCCCTCTCCGTCTCGCACACCCAACAAAAAAACCCCCGTCAACACTAAACCCTCCTCAAGGGAGAGTATCAACCCCGTAGAAACTCGCAATCCTGGAAACGTAAGTTGTTCTTCTGTGCCACTCGCTGAAGGAATACGATCTCATCATCCCATCATCCCATCATCGCATCACCCATCACCCATCACCCATCCCTCGCTAACACAAACCCCCCCTTCAACATTAAATCCCCTTTTGGATTTCCACACACTCAACATTCCCCGTAGCCAAACACCTCTCCGCGCATCAAGTCGCGCCATGACAATGTCATCCTCGACAAAGGCGGGGGGCTACTTTGCTCCGAGAGGATCATCGCCTCCAAAGGCTGGAGCGTTCGTCCCGAGGAAGACCACCGATGATGGGCAACGGCATGCGACTGGTGGTAGGGGTCTTTGGCAGCTGGGGGTTGGTGGGAGCGTGGTTTGGGCAGAGCAAGAGTTTTGCTCTGCCTTGCTTGGGTATCCAAAGTCAGAGCTGATTCTAAGATGTTTGCTAGGTGGCACGTCAATGTTCGCTGCAGGGAAACCTCGAGAGCACACCAGTAAGTCGTTCCTCGCTTATTGCAGAGTGTTTTTATTCTATCTCTCTCCGCATTGACCTTCTAACCGCACCCCTCATCCATCCAAAAACATCCAAAAAGGCTTCCGCAAACTCTACGACCGCGGGGACTTCCCCATCTCCGTGAACCACGACGCAAAAGGCAACAAAATAAACTGGAAAGTCGATATCGAAAAGCTCGATTACCATCACTACCTCCCGCTTTTCTTTTCTGGGCTCTGCGAGACGGAGGAGCCGTATGCGTTCTTGGCTCGACAGGGGATTCATGATTTGTTGGATAAAGGGGGGAATAAAATCTTGCCCGTGGTGCCGCAGTTGATTATTCCAATCAAGAGTAAGTTGGAAGAGGTTTTGCGTGTTGGGGGGTGCGTTTGTCTCTTTTTCTGACGTGCGGGTGTGGCAATGTGGTGGATGGGCGATGTAGTGCAGTGGGGCTGAAACAAGCGAGGCGCGGGATTGAGTACGGGAGTTGGATCAAGTACAAAAGCGGATAGGCGTGCTCATTCATTGTCGACTTGTTTTTACAGAGGCCCTCAACACTCGCAACATCCACGTCATCACTACCACCCTCAAAGTCCTCCAACATTTGGTCGAATCCGCCGACATGGTTGGCGAGGCCCTCGTACCTTACTACCGCCAGATCCTGCCCATCTTCAATTTGTTCAAAAACAAAAATGGTAAGGACATCCAGAGATCTTTTTTTTCATCTCGTTTCCCGCCCATGCTCACTTTCTCAATTCCCACAGTCAACCTAGGCGACGGAATCTACTACTCGCAACAGAAACGCGAAAACATTGGGGACCTCATCCAGGAGACGCTGGAAAAGTTTGAGCTGACGGGCGGAGAGGACGCGTTCATCAACATCAAGTATATGGTGCCGACTTATGAGAGTGTGTTGAGCCGGGTGTAGCGACGGATGGGAGAGGGAAGAGGGAACGGGGTAGAGATGAAGAAATGTGGGGTGGACAAATAGGCGAAACAGTTTTCGGGGATGCGTCAAAATCAACCTTGTTTTTTTTTTCTTTGATGTCCATGATTGTGCCTTTGCTCGTGGGCTTTTGTACATGGCTGTTGGTTCATTTTTTCAAGTCAGACATGTAGCAAAAGTTCCTCAATATTCTTTCTTTCATTTCCGTGCAAGCCTCTTGTCCTCCGTAGCCTGCGCCTTTTTCCCTGCCTTCTCATGTTCCTCTTTCCATCTCTGCCGCCAAGCCGTGTACTCGGCATCCTTCTCAACAGCATCCCACGCTTCTTTGAACACCTTGGCACTCTCCAACTTTTCCGAATCCACCACCTTTTCCGTCCCTTTTTCCTCCAACCTCCTTCCTTCACCGTCATATATTCTCCCACCGGCATGGCGCGCATACCTCATTGACCTCGTATACCTGCAAACCCGTCCAATAGGTGGTTACTACCCATCCCACGGTGTCTGCCCAAAACGACATGGCTTTTTTACCCCATCTGTAGATACTTTCTCGCCATATCGCACCCAATCCAATCCCCGCTGGCCTTGTACTCTTGGAAGCGGTCGGAGATGGCAGACGCGGAGATGATGGCGACATTGGGCGTCTTGAATCGCCATAGAGGGAGGAGGTTGCTTTTGTAGGGTTCAAAGATAAATACACCTTGTTCTCCCCGTGCTACGCGGTATAAGTCTGGGGTTTCTCGGACGTTTATTGTGTGGGATGACTGTGCTGTAGCAGCAGCAGCAGAACGTGGTCGTCGTGGAGTTGGTTTCTTCATTTTTTTATTTTGTTTTTGAGATCTTGCAAGTTGTTTTGTAAGTACTCTTTGTGAGGGGGACTTTGAAAGTTTGAAGCTTCAGGGGATGATGGCTCATGGATACCTTGGAGTGACGCGATGCTGCGCCGCTGAATTGCTCCAGCCAGCCACCCAGGACTCTCCTCAATTTTCGCGTCGCACCCTCCAAGTCATCTAAACGCGAAAAGCAGGACGCGACGGCGGTGTTCGGTAGGTAGGTAGATAATCAAGTTTGTTGGGTGGGATTCGGTATTGTGAGAGTACAGAACTTGGCAAAATCTATTGCATATCTGATGACTTCTGCACACGTTGCTGGACCGAGAGCGGCTCCCCTTATTCCCAAGAACACCGATCCTGGGAACCTGCCCCGCCTCGCGAGCCACCCCACCGCCTTCACGCACACACGGGCACCTGTGAAGAATTCCAAAGGACAGCAGATTCCTCACCTTCTCCGGCACATCGAATCGGATGTCAGTGAGCGGAGCGATACCTACCATGTTTCAGATCACCTTTATCCAGAGCGCATCCCGATCCGCAAGTATAAGTACCCCTCCTCCCCCGTCCGTTCCAACTCATCACAACACACCGTCCCATTCCAACACAGCAACTAAAACAACAACAACAACAAAAAGTCTCAAGTATGAAAGCAACCTACCTCCTCGCAATTGCTCTGGTTCCGTTTGTCGTCGGTGTGACGCGGGGTGCCCCGGTTGAAACGGATGAAATCGAGGTTGGTGAAAATAGTTTGATGTTATGCGCTAGGGATATGAACTCTTTTCTGACACGCTGGTGGTGAAAACTAGGCCTCTATGGTGGGAATCCCAGCCCACAGACAGCACGGCGTCGACGACGGTGTGCTGGCCAAACCCGACGACGGTGTGTTGGCCGTCAAGAAAGCGCCGGTCAAGAACGTGCCGATCAAGAAAGCGCCCGTCAAGAACAACCCCATCCCCGTTATCCTCCACACTATCGAGAGGCCCATCCACGGCATCAACAAACCGGTCCACAACCTCGGCCCCATCAAGAAGGACGGCGTCATCCGCAAACGCGACACGGACGAAACCACCGACGAACTCGACGACGACGAGGGCATCACCACCGCCGTCAACGCCGCAAAGAAAGCACCCATCATACACCCCATCACCAAAATCACGGCACCCGCCCACGGCATCAAGAAAAATGCCCTCCCCATCGTCGCGAATCCCATCCACGCCATCAAGAAGGCGCCCGTACCCGTCCAGGGCATCAAGAAAAACGTCCTCCCCATCGTCGCGAATCCCATCCACACCATCAAGAAGGCACCCGTCCCCGTCCTCCCCATCCCATTCAATCAAAACAACCTACTTAAGAAACCCGCTCAAGGGTTCCTCCGCCCCGTCAAGAAGAACGGTATCATTCGTAAACGTGGCGGAGAAGAGACTGAGGATGATGACGGTATTACGGCTGCTGCGACCGCTTTCCGTGGAGTTGGGACGCACCCGCTGAAGAAGGGCGTGGTTGGCGCGAAACACCCCGTTAAGGCGATCCCCAAGAAGGCCCCCGTGAAGGCAGAGATCCCGAAGAAGGTGGTGGTGGTGATGCCCAAGAAGGTGGTGGCGCCCAAAAAGGCCCTGCCTAAGAAGGTAGCACCCAAGAAGGTGGTGCCCAAGAAGGTGGTGCCCAAGCAGGAGTGGTAGGGAGGGAGAAGGAAGTAGTAAGTTTGTGGAAGCACTCGAGTCCTTTAGTTTAGCGCTAGTATCTGTGAAGGTTATAACTCACGTATCATGGGCAGCTAGAATACATATCGTAGTTGTTGTAAACGTTTATCTCTGTCCTCGAAACTTTGTGCCTCCAAACTTTGTGATTTGTGTCTATGGGTATCCCGTCCTACTCAACTCGACACACCCTTCCCTTCAGACCAGATGTTTGTTGTGAGATAACCCAAAGATCCTCACAAGAAGGAGGAGTCCATCCTGTTTTTGTTTCCACTCATATTTTACATGATTCAGACCGATAATAAATTAGGCCGCCCGCCCCATTAAATGATTACTTGCCGCGCCCATTTCTAACTTTATCCAGGACCGAAAATGACCCGCAACCCGATCCCCCTTACGCCCCCTTCTCCACCACCACCAGCGGCTCCGCGACCTCAAGGTCCCCTCCAACCCTCCCTCGTTCTTCAGCACTAAGTGACAGCGGTATCGTAGGACTCTGTTTTTCCTGGTACTCCACGTACGTGTACCACGCGCCTCCGCCCAAGGTGATGAGGATTCCCAGCGCGTTCACTGCGCTGATGTGGAGTTGGAAGATGACTATGGCTAAAACTATTGAGAGGACTTGTTTTACGTTTGCTGTGATTTCGAGAGGGCGATGGCGGTAAGCCGAGGAGAGATGCTGGAGCGGTGAACCTCATAAAAACAAACGAAACGTACCAGCAACAGTCATCGTCAATGCACTCGTCTTTTTATTCGCCGTAAAACTCACAATGTTCAGTCCAAACGCTATGAGCCCGTTGAAGAACAACGCCATCACGATGCCTTTACTCTTTTCGCTCTCCCAGTACGCCACCAAGCGGTCCCATTCGCCATTTTTGTAACCAATGGCGACGGATTGAGCCAGCGCCAGCGGAGACATTCGGAGGAGTAGGTCCAAGGGATGCAGCTTTAAGCGGCCGACTTGCACGCGGTTTGTGACCACTGTTTTGGTCGCTGCGAGAAGAGCGCCAACAACGGTCAGGTAGAAACCTAGAGAGGTATATGAATAGTCCCCTTTTGTGGTCAGCGCGACGCCAAAAATGATCTGGTGGACGAGGGACGGAGGATGAGTGTGACTTTCAGCCTGTGGATGGAGGATCTTACGGAGAAGCTTACCGGCAGCATCGTAAGACATATTGTTGTGGAATAAGATTTGTGCAGGAAGATGACTGAGAGGATCATGGTAAATACGGGTGTGGTGGCGCGCACTGTTTGGTGGAACTATAGGCGGAAATGGTGTTGGTCAGAAGTTTTACTTCGCGAAGCATACGAACGTCTTCCCTCAAAATATCAACTGTACATTGCATGTGGCAGGTGCGCAACATCCATCTTCATGCGTCACCACTTAATGCGCCCAAAGAAAGGTCCATGTTCAGAATACCAACAATAAAAAAAAGGTACTCACCGGAACATTGACCAAGTTTGCCGAAACCGCATTGGCCCCAATGTTGAGCGTGTACAATATTGAAAAAGCGATCATGACTCGATTTTCCGACCTGCCTAGCTTTGCCGGGGAGAATACACCAAAGATGGCCAGTGCTTGGCATCCGACGGTCCCGGCAAGCATATGGACAGCCGTGAGCGTCCACGGAAAGGAAAAATTGTAGAATTGCAAAATGGCCTTGTTGTAGAGGGTCATTGACAGGTTGAAGAAAAAGTATGCCAGTATCCATAAGAATGCTTCCCGGCGGGTAGTTGCTCCTGTTGAAGAGAGGGAAGAGGAGGCCTGTGCGAGTGACATACTGGGAACGGGTAGCAAAGTATCTATCTAAAAGGTGTGAAACGACGGTGGGGCAGGCAGGCGGGCAGCAGGCAGGCACCACTGCGAAAAGTGCCGGAGAATTCGGCAATGAGGGGAAAAAACAGGGACCCAACAACCCAAAGAGTGATAAAGTTGTCCGTATGCGCCGGCCCGTTCGTGCCAAAAGGTTCTTTTCTCCGACTTTCTCTCCTTGAGTTCTTTCCCTCAATTTCGGGGATGTGCTGCAAGGGATGGATAACCCCTCGCGCAAGGAAACTGCAATTGAAAGGGCAAGCGGGAATCAATTGTCTCTTTGTGAAGCACCCCGAACTTTCGGATTCTGAATAGGGTTTTCGGTTCTGGGTCCGATCATTCGGATCCAGGTTCAGATATTTCGAATCTGACTTTTTGCGTTCAAGTTCCTGCACCTCGATTCCCCCCGAGATCAAATTGCAACCACATTGCAATGAACTTGGAACTGCTAGGTAACACTTACATATCAGTCGGCCGAAGACACCAGCCTCCCTCGCTAACAGCTGTCGCGCCCCTCTCCCTCTTTCTCTCCGGTCAGATCCGTTTGGTCAGGACTTTCCGGAAGTCATCGAAGACCGTCTTGTTCACGACGACAACATCACAAGCTGTCGCTTCAATCGAAGAGGGAACCTGCTGGCCAGTGGTACCAGCGAAGGATTATGCTACATATGGGATATGGACACGCGTGGGGTCGCCAGGACCCTTCGGGGACACGCGCAAGCTATCACGTCTGTAAGGTACGCGGACTCCGCTTGCGGAACTCTCACTAATCTGCTTCTGTTCTGTACTGATGGAATGTCCGTTTTCTCAGCTGGACAAAGCACGGCCGTCATGTTCTTACCTCGTCCCGAGACTGGAACTGCATATATTGGGATCTGAAAGATGGCTCAAAGGAGAAAACGGTCCGGTTCGGATCCCCAATAATTTCCGCTCACATGCATCCCCAAAATGGGTACGTCGATCCATGTTTCTCCTATTCTTGCCGAGTTGTCTTTACATCGTCCTTGAACTATCCACTCGCCGCAGCAACTTCTTTGTAGCCCTGCCTCATGGTGACCACCCTGTTCTCGTCGTGCTCCCCGAAACTCCTGCTGCTCCAGTAGAGCGACACATACTCCGCGCTTCAGATGACTCCGACCCTTCCCCCGGCAGGTAAACGAGTCCCTACACACATATTCCCAACTGATATTGTTTTCGCTTCCTCCATATGCCTAACTGACAAGCAGCAATCCCATTGACGCGCAGAGCACGACAGTATGTTTTGATCCTCGCGGACAAAAGATATATATTGGAACTGCAAAAGGTAGCATTCTTATTTTCGATGCGTTCACGCGGAAGGTGAGGAAACGGTTGGCCTCCCTGTCATTTGGGTAAAGTTTTTACTGACTAGACTTTACAGCTGAACAACGCCGTACGCGTCGCTGGCGCTTCTGCAATCAAGAATATTCAGTTCAGCCGAAAGGGCGGGTGCGTACCACACACAACATGAAAAATCTCTGTCGAATAATCCAAGCGGGGGCCCTCATGAAACAAAAAACCACCGTCAAACAGGAACGTGGTTGTAAATGCTGCAGACCGCGTGATCCGCGTCCTCTCCGTGAAAGACGAAGATGGAACCATCGAACTGGTGGCGGAACACAAGTTTCAAGACTCGGTCGACCGGAACCCGTGGGCTCAATGCTGTTTTAGCGTTGATGGCGAATACGTGATTGGAGGTAGAGTGCGGAGAACAATTCCTTTTCTGCTGCTTGGGTCTGTCTCCTTGATCTCTTTTGGTAATAGATGTAATTGATCGATTTAGGTTCAGCCGCAAAACATACCCACAACATCTACATATGGGACAAAGGGTCGGGAAATTTGGTGAAAATGCTGGAGGGGCCCAGGGAAGGGTTGGTAGATTTGGCGGTAAGAGAAATACATCGATTCAATCGGTCCCAACACCGCGGATTTTCTGGTCGTTTACGGGATTGCATGTTTCACAGTGGCATCCCCAACGGCCAATCATAGCTTCCGTATCCCACTATGGCACGATATACATTTGGTCGGTAAATTACGTGCAAAATTATTCCGCGTTTGCGCCATGTAAGATTATGGGTGGTGCAGTTCTGACAGGCCTTTGAAAAGGCCGGTGTTTACTAAATCTGTTCAATCTGACAGCATTCGCAGAACTTGAGGATAATGTGGAGTACGAGGAACGCGAGGACGAATTTGATGTGGTACGTATGGAGGCCATTGGGTGGCTGTTTTTGCATGTTTTGTGGCGGGATCTTACTTTTGGTTCAGGAGGAAGAGGAGCGAAAGCCAGAAAAGCCACCAGAAGATGATAGTTTCGAGATCGATGTGGTTGCCGTCGACCGCATCAACGCTTTCAGCGATAGCGACGACGACGACGTTTACTATTTACCCACATACCCGGAGGATACAGCAGAGGAAAGCTGACGCGCGGAAGAGTAAAATAAAAAATCGAGGAAGCGCCGTTGAAGATTGACGGCGCAAAAAAGAAATGCGCTAGTGTACATATGAAACAAAAATAAAAGAAATCACATCTTTCCCTTTGTCTTTTCTGCCAAAACCTTTTTCACTGCCTCCATCACTTGATCGTGGACTTTCCCGTTGCTTGCCACAACGCCCTTGTTTCCCTTCAGCGTGCGACCAAGAGAAAAGTCCAATGGCTTCCCGGAAACATCTGTCACCGTTCCTCCGGCCTCCTGGACCAAAAGACAGCCTCCGGCATGATCCTGTTTTGAACCGCGGCAGTTTAAGAATTAATCCAAGTTTCAGAAATGGACAGCTATAGCATACCCAGATCTTTTCCTGGTATGTATCGCTAACCGGCAACCTCAAATAAATATCCGCATCTCCACGTGACAGCACGCCGTATTTACACTGGCTGTCCATGCGGACGGACGGACCCGTCATTCCCAGCAGTTTTGCAATCTGTGCGGCTTCACCTTGAGACGAGTGTCCGGCTTCGACCGACTCGCAAAAGACCATGTCCGGGGTGGAGGTTTTGGAGCTGACTGTGACGGATGTTTCCAAGTCCGACTCGTAGGTGCGCTGCGAGGAAGGTGCGGGGAAGGTGTTTGGGATCAATCATAGAGATGATGCGGCAACAGGGCGCTCGATGCGATATGGTACCTGGAAAGCCCCTTGTCCTCTGACAGCGACGAATAATGATCCACGCGCGCCTTCTGGTTCACTCAATGTCACAGGCAAGTTGGGACATCCCAAAACACCCAACTTGACTTGTCCGTTCTCAACCAACGCCAGACACACCGCAAACTGTTCTCCGCGAATGAATCCCTTTGTTCCATCTGAGAACGTACCCGGCACCGCGTGTGAGGACAACTCATCAATACTCCTCAAAATATATCGATAAACTCACCGATAGGATCCAAAGTCCAGAACCGACCCTTTGCCCCTCCTTCATACATTCCGTAATCAATGGCTTCCAAAACCTGAACACGATATCAGAGACCACTGCGTTAACGCGCTCCCCCGAAACTAGGTTCTTCCAATACGGCAAATTTGCCTTATACCTGTTCGGTCGACAACGGCGTATCCAGAACCGAATTTGCGAGGTCCACCACCAGGCCGCGCATCTTTTCGTTTGCCTGAAGATCCTTCGAGTCTTCCTCTCCAACAATGGGATCATCAGGAAACTCCGAGCGGAGGAGCGAGTTCACTACCGCCTGAGCACCAAAGTCGGCAACTTTCGAGACAAAGACAAAATGTATCAGGTGTTGTTGAGCAACCGGCAACCGACAACCACTCCTGCCTTCCCTTCCCGAAATACCTGTTACAGGCGACTTGTCGTTCTTGGTGTGAGTACCACCCGCGACCAAGTTTTTGAACACCCCCTGACACAGTTTGCTGGCGCGAATGACGGCCTCGATAGCCACCGCTCGCTCTTTCGCGTATGCGGCTGTGGGCAGGATATTTGACAAAAACGTTAGTTACAGAAGGCATACAAAAGAGTAGGGACCCTATCTTACGTGGAGGAGTAGTCTTCGCGGTCGGCTGGGTTGCCTTTGCGGAATAGGGGTGGGCTCTGGTTGCGGTTGTGTTTGTCATTGCGATGAAGAAGCGGGAAAAAGATGATCTCAAAAGGACTCTGTTCATGCAACGACTTTGCGACGACTTCAACTTTTGTCGGGCGATCTTTTGAAATCCGGACAAGGTCCGAAAGGAAAAGCCACCCCAAGCAGCCCAAGCCACCGACATAAAACCCGACGTTACGTCCGAGAGCCTTCACCTCCAGTTGTCGCCTTCGCAGAATCACAAAGTTCCTCTTGCTTCCGTGCAGTTGCAATTGACGACAATGACAAGCAGTTCAAGCAGCCTGTCTTTGCAGAATGCCGTCCTGACGTTGGACCAACTCCTCAATAGTCCTTCAAAAAATGATGGAATAAGTAAAGGTTCGTCAAAGTTTAGGGAGCGTCTCCTGCTTCCCACACTCTGAAAACTCACCTGGTTGCATATTGGCAGAACTGGAACGGGATATGAGAGTGCTGGGCTGTGAACTCATTGAGTCCGCGGGTCTCCTTCTAGAACTGTGCGTATTCACGCGATGCTTACTCTGAGTAAGAATCCTTGCGTCGAAGAAGGTTCTGAGTTTATTTTGCGTCTTGAAATAACCCAGACCGCAGGTGGCAATGGCAACGGCTCAAGTATTATTTCAGCGTTTCTTTTACGTTGCTTCGTTGAAGAAATTTGGCATTAGAGTGAGTTGTGACTTCGAAATTTGCACACTGAACAGGAGCTGACTTGTCGGAATGATAGGATATCGCTCTCGGGGCGACTTTCCTGGCGTCAAAGGTGGAGGAATGTCCTCGAAATATTCGGCATATTGTCAACGTGTTTGCGGCGTTGATTGATCGTATGCGGGGCCTATCACCCCGGGTATCTGAGTATGCTGGCGAAGTAAGCGTTACCGTCGTCGGAAGAGGTTTACGAACATGGTCTCATTGATCTCACGTTCAACCATATCGCAGATGTTTTATGAATTTAAAGATGGTTTGATTGCCGGAGAATTGCACATTCTGACGAAACTTGGATTCAATGTGCAAGTGCAGCACCCGCACGGCTTTATGATCAATTACGTGCAAAGTTTGGGGTTGGCCGATGACAAGGAACTCTCGCAGTTAGCTTGGAACTTTATGAATGACAGGTGCCCATCATTTGGTTTCAACAGGATGGGTGTCGGGATCTGCTCAACAACATGTGTGATTCCAGCCTGCGCACCAATATTTGCGTGTGCTATCAACCTTCAACGATTGCGTGCGCCGTGATATTCCTTGCTGCTCGAGTCTGCAAAGTAAAACTTCCCACGAATCCACCATGGTGGGAAGTCTTTGAGGCCAACTTTGAGGACTTGGGTATGCGGGCGTCACCATTGAGACTTGACGCCGCCCTTCAGTGACCTTAACTATATTTGCCCAACAGAAAACATTGCCGGACATATATTAAACTTGTACAAAGGTCCCGTGAAGCGCGATTTACCGTTGACCGTGGCGGAGCTGGAATTAAGACTTCGACAAGAAACCGATGCGGAAAGCGTAACCGCCGCCACACCGGCATCTACCAATGACAACGACATCGGAACAACGAACCCTCCATCTCCAACTGAACAAGAACTGCCACAGCAGCAGGGTCTGGGAGGGGAGGAACCGCCTTCTGATGTGCAACGTCGAGCGTCAATCGACCGGCGATCAAGGTCGAAAAGCAGAGACCACGACGTTTCTTTTCCTTCCGTCAAGGGGAGACGATCACGGTCAAAAAGCAAAGACCGCGAAGCTCCTTCTTCTTCCCTCAAGAGGCATCGATCAAGGTCAAGAAGCAGAGACCGCGACGCTCCTTCTCCTTCCAGTAGGAGGCGTCGATCTGCAAGCCCGAGGAGGCGGTTTACCTCCAGATCACGGTCACGAAGTGGGACTCCGGACAGGCGAAGGGACGGGAGTGGGAGGACTAGAAGTCCAAGGAGCGGGGAAAGGAGGGGAGCGGAGAGATGGGAAAGAAGTCCACCGATAACGCGAAGATGAAATTGTGTATGGAAAAACTGAACATAGTCGTCATTTTTGACGTGCTTTTTTAATTGGTTTGACCTCCAAATGCCCTCCAACGTGAAATACGTTGTGACCTCATGACGCAGGTGTTTTCCGTCGCATTGGTCTTTGTGCTTTCAACAGCGGGGCATGCTCTTATGAAGGACTGCAAGACATCCTGTTGCAAACAGATGCGGCTCGCTTTGGCTCCCAACTGAAGGACTGGCGACAACGAACCGCCTGCGCGTACCGTCGGAAAACGACCTTTGGCGACAAACGAACCGCCTGCGCCTACCATCAGACAAACCTTTTTGCTATACTTTTTTGATTGCCTGAACGCGATGAACAACCACGAGCACCTTCACTCATAATGCGGTCTTTTTGACGCCGAATCGGTAATCCTCCCCAAGCCTCCTACCCTAGCACGAAAGGCCTGCCACCCCTTGAGCGCCACCATAATTCCATACAAAAACGCGGCGGGCAAGGCCAGCACGGCCCAAATCACCATCGTTCTCAACCGTCCTGGCACCAATTTCTTCAAAGCACCGTCCACCGCAGCTCGTGTCGCTTCTAGTGTACCCGAATTGTCAATGACGATATGCGCCAGGCTGCGTTTGCGTTCCATAGGCATTTGACTGTCGATTCGAGACTGGGCTTGTTGCTCTGTTAATCCATCGCGGCGAATTAGACGTTCTTTTTGAACTTCGTCGGGGCTGGTGTAATGTGAGTTATTTTGGAGGGTTTCTTGTTGGGTTCATGTTTGAGAAAACATATGTGGAAAGGGCCACTGGTTCTTGCCAGGAACACGGCCCCATCCGCATGTCAAAAAAACAGGACAGAACGGAAAGGACCACCTACCAGTAAACAACAATCACAGAATGCACCCACTTGTGCAAACCAGCTTCAAACAATAATGGCGCATCCAGCACGCACGCCTTCTCCCCCCTCAAAAACGCCCTCAATACCGCCATGAACATTTCCGCCCTTATGAAGGGGTGCGTCGCCGCATTGAGTTGTTTCCGTTTCGCGCTGTCGGCAAAGACCAGTTCGCCCAGTTTTGGTCTGTCGATTTCGCCTGTGGGTGTGAGGAGCGTCGGGCCGAATGCTTTGACAATGGCGCGGTGGGCGGGCTGGCCGGGTCGCACGACGTCGCGGGCGACGAGGTCCGCATCGACGACGGGAATGCCTTGGGAAGCGAGATAGGAGGAGACGGTGCTTTTGCCGGTTGCAATTCCGCCGGTAAGGCCGATTAGCTTCATTTGCCTTTGTGGGATTTAAGGAGTAAGGGGTGCAAGTTGACTGACGAGTGACGAAGAATGATGTGGGAGAAATGCGTGGGAACCTTGAGTGAGCTGAATATACCGGTTCAAATGCGCAGTCGTTGCACAGTGACACGACCAGGGTGCGCGTTCCAGGATCTAGGCATTTCAAAACGGATCTCTACGCTCCCAACAAACAAAGACTCTAGTAGCCATCGCCATGCTTGGCACAGACAGCGTGCTGGAAAAAGCAACTGGTAAATGGAATCCCCTCTCTTTTCAACTTTTCCCCGACCGGCATTGGATACCTCACGCTGGTGTTTGCTTACGCAAACCCCTTTAGATCTTGCTCAAGAGATTCACAACGTGCCGGACCCACAATGCGAGAGAATCTTGGGAATGTGTGTCGAGATTGCCAAGGCTGTTCAGCAGATGCACAGTCTACAGCAGGAGAAGCCAGGGGACTTCGAACGCTTGGTGGACCGAATTGATGATTTCGGTTGGGTATCCGCGACTGGTTACTCATTGGCGCATGAAAATTAATCGATGTCGTGCGTAGGGGTTCGGCTGTGGAATGAATCCGTTGACAGGAGAGCACGAGCCACAGCGCCCAATGAAAACAAAATGCTGACAGTGATTGCGCACCGTACGCGTCTCCCTACTTCCTCGGTCATTGAGAAGGAATAGCTGACGATGGTGTGCATAGTTAGGGATGTTGCGTTTAACCTCTTGAAATTGTCGGCGCACAACGTTATGGATGCGAAAAGTGAGCATGTCGCGGTTAGCATGAGACATTCTTGAAGAGCACTAGAACGTTTTGAACACTTTAGCGAACTGCAAGATGATGGGACTGGCAATCAAGGCTGGAAAGTCTTGGGTTGGTATGTCCGTCAAATATTACCGAAACAGGTGGACGGACAGCCAACTTGATTGATTTCTGTCCTCAGATGCGGGTGATTTGGACAAAGCGGAAACGTGTTATGACATTGCTTCACAAGTGAGAACATCCAATCACTTTCATTTTCTTTGACCGGCGTCTTCAGCGTCTTCCCCCAAAGTTCCAGGAACAACAGAAGGATTTGCCTCATGTCCCGCCCGAGCAGGCATCAAAGTTGACAGCGCTCCTTTTTGCCCACAGAGCGGAGAGGGTGAGCATTGGCCTAGCAAATTCTCGGTTTGCTACATGGCGCTAAGGCGATTGCAGGAGTGGCAAAAAGCACCGTCGGCTGTTGCGTTTCGTTTGATCAACCAAGCCACGTCATCAGAGCTGCTGGAACTTCTGGATGACAAAGAGGTACAACCTTACTTTCATTGATTTCTTGGAAGCCGACCAATTATAATCGTCGGTCATTAGTTGTCCACTATAATTCGCATATGTGTTGCTTGTGGAAAATTTGCGGAAAAGTCTCCCGAACGGATTCAATGGTACACAACAGCACTGGAAGTCTTCGGCCATCACAGCAACATTGCAAAGAAACCCAGATCAGGTCTTATGGCGCTGAAGGTACGTATCGTTCCCAGCACAATCAGCCTGTTCTGGTTCCGCTGAAATATCCGCCTTCCAGGCTGAGATTCTGATGGACATGGCTGCATCGCATTTTTCCTTAAATGCAGTGGACACAGGAGAAAAATTTATCAACTTAGCCCTGCGGGTACCCATATAAACTCTTTAATTCCATCTAAAGTTCTCGCAAGCATTTTGGCTCAAGTATGTCCATTTTCAGGAGTGCCCTTCATTGCTTCCTGCTTACTATCTCAAGTGCAAAATTCTTGTTCAAAAAGGGGCGCAGCCCTTTTTACTGGAGGAAGGTAACAAAATAGCTAGGGTACACGCTTCGCTTCCTATACGATATTCTTACCATGACTCTAGCCTTCGAAGCAGCAGCCAGAAATTGTCCGCTCGCAAGAGAAGATGCTGCGGATTTTAAGATGTGAGCTGAATTCGGCCAATTCCAACACGTTGCAGGACTCATGTTGTTTATCACAGTTTCATGGGCATGATACACATTTTGGCTAAGCACGCAAAGTATGTTTGAAAGACTTTCCTGGTAACACTGAGGCTGTTTCGTAATTCCGTGTCTTCAGCCAGCAAAGCGCCCTCAAGTCGATAGATACCCTTCTTGCGCAAAATGCAAAAGGGATGCCAGGACCTCGGCGCCCTTACGAAGACAAATTAATTATCTCAAAGCTCTATTTGTTGGCTTCGATGGAGATGGAAGCTGGCGAGGCAGTAACACGGGTCGAACAAGCTGTGACAGGTACAGCAACAATCTCAAAACATTCGACTTGACATCATAATTTATACTTTAGCCAGAATTCACTACGCAAGAATTTGGACCTTCTACGATAAGAACATGCCAGGTGAGCTGGTTCCACGGTGGCCCAGCGTAACAATTTGTATCTAACACTTCTTCGTAGCTAATAATATGGCAGGCGGGTGACCGAGCTTCCCAGGTGAGAATTCTCATCAGTAGTTATCAGATACGGAAAAAATGGCCATTTTACCCTCTAATTCAGGCGCATCGTTGGGAAGACGCCATTGCGTGGTACAAGTGCAGCTTGGCTTTATTTTTGGATAACCCCGCTGATGTTCGAAATGCGGGTTAGTGAAAGAAGTTTCGTGTTAAAACATTGCCACAATTCTAAGCAACTGGATAGCAATTCTGCGCAGGAAGATGGCGTATGCCTTGTTTGAGCTTGGCAGATTAGAAGAAGCACGCGATGCTTGCACTCAAGGTAGCTCTTTCTGTTTGCTGATTCTTTCTGTCATTCCAGTTATATTGGTGAGGTTGCCAATGAAATGCTTGTCGTACTCTCAGCAGCATCAGACGACGATATCTCAGCTGTGAATGAGTTCCTTTTTTTCCTGATTGCTTTGGAAGAGGGCAAAGACGACAAAGGTGGAATGATTGTCGCAATCAGTTGCCCACATTCCGCGTGCATATTGTGACTCTCATTTCACAGCATTGCAGCATCTTCAACGGGTACCTCAAGAATCTGGCAAGATTGATATCTTCATCAATGCTGCCGATCGAGCGTTCAAGGTACGGAATACGGACGAAGACGGGTTGTCAGATGAAATGATAGTCATGGCGGCCTGTTGTTCCACAGAAAGGAAACAAAACGGTGCTCAAGGGAATCTTGAGAGAGATTGTCATTTCAGATATAGACTGGACCGAGGCTACTAACAAGCAAAGTCTGCTCGTAATACTACGGTTAGTTGGGTTCAAATTAATTTTGGCTACTGCATGAAGACAGTACTCATACCCATCGGTATGAAAGTTGCTTATTACGGCTAACCAAAAAAACTCTGGATGCTAGCAATGAGTAAGTGCGGCCTGGCATTAATGTTTTATTTCTTTGACAACATATGAGTAGCTAAATTTTCTTCAGCGTGGCTTTGTATGAAGAGATATGCCTCTATATCAAAAAATGTGAGTAGAGACGCTTCCCAGTTTTAAGGCACAATCGTTTATCAAATTTGTTTAGCGTATGAGCTATTAAGGGACTGGAGTCAGAAGGACGCAGGCTTCCAACCAGAAGTCGATTGGTTGTTTCGGATGTCCTGGAATTTGGGTGTTGGAGCCGCAACCAATTCTCACATAGAAGTAGCTTGTCGGTTGTATGAGATGACATCGAGCATCCTCCAATTGTTTCCGGAACAGACCGTCCAGACATTGCAGAGTCAGAAAATTTGGTCAGTGCACGGCAACTGGTTGTGGAGTGCATTGACGGTTTAAAACATCTGTACGCAAACTGATGGTCGGACAAATAGTTATTTTGCGCTGCTCGTAGGACGCGTGACATTGGCAAGAAGAGAGGATATGGAGTTTGCGGAGCAGCTGCAGAAAGGAGACTCGGCCCTCAAGAGTTTGCGACAAACAATCGCGGATTTGCGGCGGCTGGATGCTACTCTGGCATCCGATGATGATCCAGCATTGATACAAAGCGCATACTTGGAATTCGAAATCAAGGTGAAAATGCGACTTTGGGAAGATTTGAGCAAAGTGATTGAGGTGAGTAGCTCGCTTGAGACGGCTTCTGACACGCGGTCTGAATTGATTATGTCGTTACAGTTCGCGGATACAATCAATGCACCCGTACAAATATTCGAGCGAATGGCAGGTAATCTTGGCGTGCTTTCCAACCAGCAAATGGACCCGGCCTAATGTATGTGCTCCCTTTCCAGATATTGTGACGCGACACAATTGTCCGAGTGCCGGTAAGCGCAGTCCCCCGTTCCCAGACGAGTGGTTTCTTGTGAAGTCTTTTGGTCACTGACGTGGAAGCACATGTATTGCAGTTGTATTTCTTACGGTGCAGGTTGCACTAGATGCTATATTGAAGCGGGATCCAAGTTTTGATCTCGGGAAGTTTAGTCAATGGTACGAACGCGTTGAACAATACCAGACACCCGCTGGTTGTTTAAGCTATCCTGCCAGGTTCCGTGTCCTTGTACGAACGGCACTGGTTAACAACAAACCGGCGGCCATTGGCTTGTACGAGCAAGTCAAAACAATCATTAAGACCAGCACTGGAGAGGTAATTCTCCGACTGCGCGCATACATAATTTCTAATTGAAATTGAGGTCCATCTCAGGTTAATTACCCGGAGGATGAAATAAGCTGGTTGATGATCACGGCCTGGTGCGTAAACCTTGTTGCTCTCACAGATGTTCGTCTCTCATAGATTACGTTGCAGGAATACCGGTTGCGAGTTTTGGAGGTTGGAGGCTAATTGCTTTCCTGAGCGGGCCTTGAAATTTGATGACACTTAACATTATTCGATACTAGCACCAACGATTACATGAATGCCCGCACGTGGTGCGAGCTTGCCTTGTCCTTGGCGGATTACGTGAAAGAGTCGGCACAGGCAGATGAGGTATGCGAGACAAAACGGTGATCATCGGTGAAAGCGTGAGCTGCTCATCAATCAGCCTCATCAATCACCCTCATACTTAGATGCGGCGATCATATGCAGAAATTTTGGAATCTGTTCCCACTAGCTAATGGAAGTGGACACCCGCATCCGCAAATATCCAAGTGAATCAGTGGTGTTGGGCAGCGTTTTCTGGATTGTGAATGTAGCCCTTTCACGCTTTTGTAAATATAGACAGTGACAAAGTGATTTGACTTCCGATAAAGAGGAGCGCAACCCCGCGACAAAATGTTATTCCACTCTTTACAGACCAATAAGCATTACTTATGACCAGAACTTATGACCAAAGAAATTCTAATATGTCAAAACACCCTAGTCTGCGTCTTGTTGGCCAAAAACGTCTTTGATTCTGCTAAGAAACCTCAGACCAAACAGCGTGTGGAATCCTGTCCAGCCCTCGGCAAACTGTGCCACCTCCATCATATATTGCTAGAAGATGTCTCAGGTTCAAATGATTCATGAAAGCTAACGTGGCGAAAAGAGAGACCCCACAGATACCTACTGGAGCGAATGCTGCTCCACACAGTAGCGTTAGAACTGCCAAGACATCGCATGTAACGACTGCGGCGAGCATCCACTGTAGTTTGACTGCCTCCTGTGCACGATTAACGACTGAGAGTCTTGCCGGTGACATCAACGGCGGATGCCTGACTTTTTCGTTGGTCGGCACACCGGATGTCCCTTTTGACTCAAGTATCGACAGATCCACAAAGGAGGGCACACAGTCAGACGGCTGGGCAGAGGAAGCGGTCTTTACCGAGCGGGAGTTTGTCGCGGCGCCGTTGCGAATCGCCGATGGTTGCGCCTCCATGACATGGTCCAGCTCGCCGGAGACTCGACTGAATGTACGAACCATAGTGGTGGAGATCGTGATGTCGCCTATACTGAGAGCTACCCAGAATAATGCCTTTTGTGGGAAACAAAGGCGGATTTGAGCGCGTATTTTGGTCTTGCGATGGGTGGGTTAACTGGGCTCACCTGCGCAGCAATCCGGTATATTCGCACCTCTTCTTCATACCAGGCGTGCAAAAGAGATGCAACCAGAGAACCAAGATACAGCAATCCGTATACCATTCGTAGGTACGGAATAATGCGCTCATTTTCGTGCAAAACTTTTTGGAAGAAATGGAAGCACTCGAGCATGGCATAAAAGTAGACAAGACCTACGCAGGAACGAGGACAAAGATTGAAAACTGTGCTCGTCAAGCCAGTGCTGGTATACGCCCGCGACATAAGCCAAAGCATACCACACGTGTGAAGGCATGTCGACGCAAAGACGAACCCGACGAATAAGCCCTTTCCACCAACACCCCAGTTTGCCCCGTACGCCCACGCCTCCTGATTGCACTTCTTTTCTATGACGCAAATTCGAAAAATAGGTTTTCGCACCACCGAAAATGCTTGAGATATCACATACAACCACATCGCCGCCAGCACTTTTCTTCGGAATACCGATTGGGCCAGCAGTCCTTCCGTTCTTGTGCGATGGAAGACGCGCATTTGGCGGCAAAGAAGTCCAGAAGCAACGATGCATATTGTTCCGCCGACTACAGCGACGGGTACTATGGGCAGAACAGGCATTACCAGACATGGGGTTGGGTTCGATATTTCGGGGTTGGCAAATCCCGGGAAGCCTGGGAAGCCTGGGAAGGCTGGGAAGCAGGACTTGGCCAAACAAGCTGCGCCACCGTCACACTCCAAAACACCCTCACCTGCCCTAGTCATCTTGCCCCTGCTATTCTACTTACCTACTTAAATCCGCGTCTGTTTACTGAAAATGATTGTTGTCAAAGCGGTATGGACCAGCGACGAAGGCAAGGAGATACGCAGACTGCCAATGAGCCGGCTTCCGGGAGAGTTGACATACGACGAAGTATGATATCTTATGGCTCGAAGCTTCGGTTTTTCAACCTGCTGACTATTGCCGACTGTGACGTTGAACGCACAAAGTTGTGCATTATGTTACAACGTCTCTTCAAGAAGACTTTGACAGCAAATACCGAAGAGCTGATTTTAAAATATGTTGATGAAGGTGTGGAACGCTAATTTCGGTGACCATTGAGTTGTATTTGATGTAACCACTGGTTCGCAGACGGGGATTTGGTATGTTTGGAGAGTGATATTGGTGAGCAATGTAGTCCTCCTCTGCGCAGTACTTTGCAGATTCTGTGTATTCATTCATTTTACTCCAGATATCAGTCACGCTCTCTCCGCCAGCCACTGTTTGCGCGTTCATATATTCGGTATAGTCAACGGAAACCCGTATTTGGGCTACATGGCGTCTGAGGCTAACATGCATCACGGGCAAAGATAAAACGAAAATGGGTCCGAATGCGGGCAGTTTGGCACATAGCCTACGGGAGTTGAAACTCGAGTCTGGAGAAAACGATGCACTCAAGCGCGCATTGGAAGACATGAAGTCACAAATCGACCGCATACTGAAAATCATCTCAGACAGCACCCCTAAGTCAGGTAATATAATACAATTTCAAGCTGAATACCTCAAGAGCTTGACGTCCTCCCGCTTGCTCAGATGTCACGTCCCCGGCGAAGTCGGATCCCGCTGGGCCGAAACAGCTGACGAAGGCAGATATGGGTATGCTATTTGTCAGCTAGTCCATGCTCTAAAGGACTGTTTTTTAATCAAGTATTCGTATTTCGCAGCTCAATTTATGCCTGAACAGAAGACTGAGGAAACGAAAACATCACAGGCGCAGCCCGCTGGGCCTACTGCTGGAGTTCAACCTCAGGCACCTCCCTCCCAGCCGCCTGTCGCCGCACATTCCGCACCACCTCAACAGCCGTATCATAATTACGGACAGCCTCCACCTCATACTCAGCCCTCAACTCCTGGTCAGCACGGGCATCCTCCACCTGGTCCTGCTTCTGGATACTATGGGCCTGCGCCCAATACTGGTGCACCCCCCCAATCCCAACAATATTCGTCATACGGACCCCCACAGCAGCAACAACCGGCACCGTCTCAACAGCAGCAAAGACCCGGTCCGCCACCACCACAGCAACAACAGCCACCATTACAGCAGCAGCCGTATTCTCCATACTCTTCGCGACCAGTCCCCGCTCAGCATGCGCAAAGTGGCCCAGGGTACACGCAACCCCCTCCAACACCCCAGCATGCAGCGGGGCCGTACTACGCAGGCCAGCAGTTTCCTGGACAGCCTCCGCAGTATCGTTGATAGGATTGCTTTGGAGTTTTATATGCGGCGTGAGTTATGTAGTCCATGTTCAGGATCGAATTTCAAAAATGAAATTTAGTCAGCTGGAAAGAAAGTCCACATGTCTTGTCGCCCCATTCCTGTGCACTGTTGGTGCGTGTCGAGAGGAAGTCGTCTGCCACGAGGTTCAAAGCCTACTCCACACGATTGTTCCTTTTTGCTTTGCTAGAAAATCCTCCCAGCAGGAACGCACAAGCACAGCAAAGGCCCTGGGAAATGTAATCCAAGAGCCCGAGTGCTGTAATACCGCTGCAAACACTATCAATGACAAATCAAACGGCTCCCCGGCCGCGAGATCGCTGTGAAGCAGTTGTAACACACTTTTCAAGGCACTTACTGCCAGGCACCTATATTGTATTGATGACGTCTCTGGCAGCTTGTGAGTGTTGAGGGGGTTGAAGAGGCGAGAAGAGTGTGCTGTGGGTAACTAGCGAACAAACGAGCGCGCCCGATGTCAACGGTACGTAGATAATGCGGTTCGAACAGTGCAAACTACGGATCGAGGGCAGTACTCTTGATGCAACAGAAACGACTTTTGGAGTTAAACTAATAAATATAAAAATACAACACCTCCTTCCACCCTCACGTATACTATGAAATATAAACAATTATGTTTGGCAGAACGTAAAATAACCCCTCTGCTGCATGTTTCTACCCCGACCGTTTTGACCCGGGCACCCCGTTCCCGTCCTCGAGCCGCAAGTACGCGAGGTCCGCCCGCGAATCTCTCTTGGATTGTCCTCTTGGATCCGGTTGACCGTACAAATGTGTTGCTGTTTTCATTTTAACGAGTTTTGACAGCCAATCAGCAATGTGTTATGTAAATGACCAAACCGCGTCAAGGAATAAATCCTACCATACAAGACAATGCCAGCCCCCACCGTAAACGGTACCGTAATCCGAAAATCGAATAAAAATACCGAGGCGATGCAGGATAGTATGATTGATATGGACGTTGCGAATCCTTTTAAAATGTTATCTGCATACCTGGGTGCACCAGACAAGAAAACCATGCGTGTAAGCTTTTTTTTGAGTGCGTATGAGAAAGTCGGACACGTTCGCGTACTTCACTACCACGGCAACGATTAATCCGCCAACCGCCTGACACAGGATCGCAGCGACGGTCCAGATATTATACCCCTGGAAGAAGCCGTGTTCGTAGACTTGCGGGCCGTCTACCACCCAAACTACGGTGTGGGATGGTTGGCCGATGAGATATTGAGTTTGTATGGACGTTGGACAATAGATTAACATTACCACCAAAAAAGAACCCTGGGATAATGCTGAATATGCCCAGTTGAAGGTTTCGGAGGAAGAGTGATGATTGGGATTCCTTTAGAACGCGTTCAAACCTGTGAAAAAGCGATTCAACACCAGACGGGAATACGGATGCGGATCGAAAGGATCCACTTACCAGACGCCCGCCAACCCCGACAACACGCAAGCGACCCCAACAGCTGCCAGCCCCACCAATCTCTCCATCCCCGCTCCGTCTCTATCATCGTCCAACCCATCCCCAGCCGCCTTTGCATTTTTGCCTTTACTCGGATCATACTGCACCAACGCGATGCCAAACGTCAGCAAACACAAGCTAACCCACTTGAGCTTCCCCAACGTTCTCCCCAACAGCCACACGGAAAACAACGCGGTCGTTAAAATCTTGAGCTGATACGTAACCTGAAACGTCGCCGCATCCAAATGCCGCACAGCCACGTACTGCAAATTGTTCTGGATGAAGTACAGGATGGCTGGGACGGTCATTTTTAACCAATCCGAGTTTGGGCCGAACATGTCAAACATGAGGGTGCGGAGCGTGTAGGATGATAGATTGGAGGCGGAGGAGGAAAGGGAGAGGGAGGATGCGGCGCGGATGCGACTGGTTTCGGCGCGAATGTGGACGATCAAGCAGACGATGAATTTGAGGCATTCTGAGGTAACGACAGCTGTGGAAGGGAGGTATGGACGTGACGAGCGACCGGCGGTTTGTGAATATCGGAGGAGGAGGGCGAGGGCGGAGTTTTGGATTATGAGCGTGACGAGAGAGACCCATTTCAAGGGAAAGCCAAAGAGGAGGTCGTGGGAGTCTGCTGGAAGTTGTAGGAGAGCAGCAAATTTAGAGAAGCACCGCGAGTGATCTGTTACCGACGAACGCGTAGAAAGTGGTGCGTACCAGCCATTGTTGCGGAGGGCATGCGACTGGCGGAAACAAGACGTCAGGCTCCCCAAATATCTCAAACTCCTGTGTGCGTCTTTCAATGTCAGAGTGAATCAAAGTAATGGGAAAGAGAAGTGGGAGGTTCGTTTCGTTTACAAACACGTTTGGGGGTTGTGGCGTTTGGTTGGCGCGCTTGAAGTTTTGGATTTCATGTTGATCTTCGTTCGCTTTCATTTCATTTCATTTTTGGCTCCCTTTCTCGCGATCTCTCCGCATTACCATACTATGGCCGTAAACACCCTTACATTGTCTTTCCGGCCCATACAACCAGACTCACTGATATGGTCAGAAGACAACCAAATTGCTGTAGCAACTCCCACCGCAATCCATATTGTGGTACGTTGCATACAATGTCATTCATCACCGGCCCTCCCTC